>CM070825.1:4060951-4215951 GCA_036326025.1 Chrosomus eos | reverse complement strand
GATCAGGAAGATGAATAGAAAAATGACTTGCCTTGCTTAGGTTTTGTGCTGTAAATACCTTGTTTGAGGTTCTTTTACACATCATTGACATCTCCATCATGTCGCTAGGCTACCTCCCGATCCCACAGCTTTTTTTTTTAGCCGCCCATTCCCAGCCGCAGCAAAGTTCAAACCGCCCGCTCCCGAGAAATTTGCGTTGGGTCCCGTGGGACCCGGAGGGACTCAATCCCAATGCAGCCCTCTTGTAGAATGTGCCTTTCTATATGCATGCTGAAACATAGTCATCAAATTATTATTCTGGAAATAATTATGAATTTGTGCATGAATAATCTTTTCCATAACTTTACTGAGTGAAGGCAGAATACTTATGGGTCTACAGTTATGCCCATTATAAGATAATCGATTGTCTTTTATCAATGGAATAATTTTCCCTTCCTTCCACAAAGATGGATAAATCCCACTCACTATACACTGATTAAATATAGAACACAACGGAGCAGCAATATATTTAGTTATCTTATTCAATACTAGGCTGTCCAAGTTGTCTATGCCTGGACTACCATGTGGTCGTAACCCTCGTTCCCTGAGTAGGGAACGAGACGCTGCATCCCTCGGCCACAATTTTTGCGCACCTGAGAACAACTTGCTTTGATCTATCAGAAGCTGACATTCACTGTTTCCTGTGACCTTTTATAGCTTCCAGATCACCGTCACATGCGACGTCACGAGTGACGTGATTACGCTACGCCAATAAAGATTGAATAGTTGACTTCAGACGCTTCATGCCGAAGGCATTCCCCAAAGCGTCGAGTATCGATGCAGCGTCTTGTTCCCTACTCAGGGAAGTAGTTGTTTTGATAAAGGTAACTACATGATGCTTTTTTAATAGTAGGCTACTGTAAACGCTTATGTTAGAGCAAAGCAGAATAGAGATGTGTAGCTTTTTTTCTCTCTTCCGCCAGTGAGATAGCAGTTAAACTACTATCCTGTCAGTGAGAGACTGTGTGCATGTTCATTAGCTTTGTTTATAATAAAGCTTTGCTCAGTCATCGGTCTTGCAATTTTTTTGTATAGGCCTATTTAACCCTTATTTAATCAAATTTCTTAAGAGTTGCACGTTTTGCAACAATGTGTAATGGTTTATGTGTTTATTGTATGGGTTGCATCACTTCATGGTACTAGCTAACAGAAAAGGCAGTAGCAATAATAAATATAGGATATCTGATGGACTGGTGTGGACTGAAATATGGACAAATGGCAGCAGCAGTGGCATAATGAAACAAAAGGGAGGCATTTATATTCTATACAAAACATAGTGGGTGTATCAAGAGATAATGGTATGAGTAGGAAAGAACAAGTCATTTTAAGCAGAATAAGAATCGGGCATAGCAACCTTAATGGTATTCATATTATGGGAAAACACCCAACAGGACACTGCAGCCAGTGTCAGGAGTATGTGACGGTTGAGCATCTTTTAATAGCTTGTGGGAAGTTTAATCAAGAGAGACAAGAAATCTTGACCCAGTTACAGAGTTTATGACGAGTAGAGAGAAATGTTCAAAAGTATTTTACTATGTGCAGAGAAACAGAGAAATGTAGGGAATATTTAGTCTTTTTTAAAGTAACCGAATTGGACAAGAGAATATAGTGTTAAGGGAGTTTAGTACAGTAGGCGGCAGTAATGCAACAAATTTGATGCAAGCTGCCATAAAACACCAAAAAAGGAGAAGTTAGATTTGTATTGGAACGGAGGGAGTAAAGCATGGCTTATGGCTCCAAACAATCACTTGTCCTGATTGAGAAACCTTGAGTTTTATGCTCAATCTGAAGTAAGCATTGAGTCTTTCCTTTTATTTGTATTGATTGAATCTTTCTTGTTAATTTATGGAAATGAAGCCTCATGAAGCAATAAGGCTTTCCCCTGACTGTTCCGGAAAAAGATTCAAAGCTTCAAGGGTGTTGAGAACAGCCCCACCTGGTGCTTATTTAAAATAAAGATGCCAGAAGCCTGTGTAAGAAGCTCTGTCGTCAGATGAAGCAACCACAACCATAGCTGTCAACACTGAACATTGAAAATAAGGGAGATTTGCCCCATTGCATGTGGGCATGTCTAGAAACTTTGTAGCTACTTCCAGGTTTGCCTCAGTAGCCGCGTTTCCACTGCCGGGCCAGGGCCGGGCCAGAGCTAACAGCGAGCCGAGCCGAGCCCGTGGCCTCGGGCCTCAAGCACCGGGCTCGCGTTTCCACTGCCGGGCCAGTAGCCCTGCAGCGCTGCCCTAAACCCCGCCCCAACACGCCTTTCTGGATCAAACGTCATACAATACAATACAACCCAACCCATTTCAGCGGGTATTATGAATTTATTTATAATAGGAAGATAGCGTGTATATTAACTCACCGGCCGTGGCTGCAATAGTGTCCCGATTGTCTCGCCAATGGACGGTGCTGGGTCACCGTACATCAAGTCGAACCATGGAAAGTCCCTTCTCTGAGCTTCGCTTTGTCCATTGTGCGTTTTAATCGCCTTGTACAATACACTGCGCCCGCGACTTGTTTATTTTTCCTGAACTTGAAGCTTGCTCGCTGAATGTTTAGCTTAGAATGTTCAGCATCGATGCATTTTATAACGTCCTCGTTTCTTCAAACGCCGTCATTCTTCTGCCCAAATGCTCAGAAGAGCTTGGTATCTTCGACAGACCAGTACAGGCGATTCTCCATTTCGAGCAGCGATTATTTTTCGCGATATAAAACAGTGAAATGTGCATCTTGCTTCAGATCATAACGTTCCATAACACAGATAAACTCCGCCTTTTACCTTCACCGCGCCTCTAGCCCGAGCTGGCCCGCTTTGGCCCAAGGTATTCGACAGGCCAGAAATCCTGGCCGTTGGCCCCGAGGAAGCCCCGCTCAAGCCCCGGAAGTGACAGTGGAAACGCGACTGGCCCTGGCACGCACCAGCACGGCTCGGCCCTGGCCCGGCAGTGGAAACGCGGCTATTGTATACCCTTGCAAGTATGACAAAGTGCTTATCAGCGTTTCTGTTGTTGGACTCATCACATAAAAGAGAGAAAGGCTGGGATTTACAGATTGATGTCACATCTTCATCCATGTCCAGAGCTATGGCACCCGTGTAGCAAAAATGTGAAGATAACGTTAACTTATTTGGTGAAATGCAGTTTCATTGGGTTGCCGCTTTCATTCCAACCACACCCTAGGGAACCATTTGTTGTTAGGTTTTGGTTAGGGGAGCGTATATAAAGGTGGGAGATGAGGCATGTAGGTATTGATTCATACTCAGCTGATCGCATTTCCGGATCCATGATGTGTTGCACGAGGGGTACGTATTGGCGTTTTCCATGCTTCATCGTTGTTATAGACGTTAATATTAACTATAGTTGGTTTGTCTGCTTATTGTAGCCCCTTCGTAAAGCTGGCGTTTGTTTGGGCGTTTGCGGTACCCATATATAACTGATCGCCATTCGCTGCCGTTGCGTTCTCTGTATCGGAGAATTGCGGGCTATGGTATGTGAAACCCACTCCTGTACATTCAGCACTTATAAAGGCATTGTCCATTTTAACTATTTTTGTGTTTTAGGTGTGTAAACCACTGTGCTGGTCCTGTGGCTTGTGGCTTTTTTTATGGCTTATAGCCTGGTCTACAGCATGGCTTGCAGCTCCAACACTGCTGTTTTGCTTTAATTCTGTTTTGCTTTAATTTAGCGGTTAAAGGTGGGGTATGTGATTTGGAAAACGACCGGCAGATTTTGAAAATATACAATACAAATGGTCCTACCTTCTTTCCTCCAATGCTGGCCCTGACTCCACCCATTCGAAGAACATTGCAATCATGCACGAGCGAAAACTCAGATGTGCGAGAGATTGTAATGACGATTTACTACTAATCATGGAACCAGCTTTACTGACGAGATGCACATGCGTCACAAGCTTTGAGTATGCGCACGACGGGGGTCACGCGCTGGGGGAGGGGTGTGTGGTACAATTCTAGGTAGTCTTGGAAATGATTGGCTGGAGTTTTTCGAGTCCTGCCCGTTCCACAGATGATTAAATTGCTTAATTTTCATTTCAGTGCATCTTACTCAGTGGCTGTAAGTGGGTTAGGAATAGGATTTCAAGTTATTTTGAAAAAATGGACAAAAAAGAGAATCACATACCCCACCTTTAATTCAGTATTGCTGCTTTAATTCTGCTTTGCCTAATTTAGCTTTGCTCTAATTTAGCTTCACTTTAATTGCTACTGCTACACTGATTCATATCCGTGGTGAAGCCATTAGGTGGGAACGCGAGGGTACGCCTGGAGGAGCAAGAGGCCGTAGTCATTCGGTTCCGTTGGCACATGGATTTCAATGTGTAGTACAAGGTAATGCATGTTCTGGAGTAGATCGCCCCCCTCGATCCAAGATGAGTGAGCTTCGAGAGATGCTGAAATTGCATCAACAGCAGTTAACCTACAGTAGCTTACTTAAGAGTTTAGCTCAATTACGAGACCAGCCTCGTCACGGCCGTCCTTTCCGTAATAGTTCAATTATATGTAGAAGGTGCCAAAAACCTGGCCATTTTCCTGCGGAGTGTGATGGGAACGTGTCCCCCCTCCCTCTCCCATGTTACCTCGTACAGACACTCAGGTGCCGGAACATAGACAGTCTCGTTCAGGCTCATTGTCTGAAAACTAATTCCCAACGAGCTGTTGGGCCATTGCTCGGTTGGGGAATATTCTGGCTCAGATTTGTTGGGTAATTGTGGCCGTGTGTCACAGTTAATGTCATCATGCCCACATCTCGTTACGCTTATGAGTGGCGTTCCCGTATCTTGTTTGCCGTTCATATCTCAAAAGTCCCTTTAATGTCGATCGAAGCTACAAGATTTAAAATTTGTTGATACTTAAATAGTGGTTTTTATAGAACAGTAAAGTGATATCCTTGTGGCCAGAGGAGCTTCTCTTGAAAGTCTATAAAGGAGGATAAGTTTTATGAGGTTTGATAATGATCGGATGATCAGTTTTGCTGGACAAAACAGATCAGTCGATGATAAATTGATGCACTTTGAGGTTATCCTTAGAATCGATCTATTTTAGACAATTGACATATTAATATTTAATTATAATTTGTTGTGATTGATTATTGATATTACAATTGATCTATTTTTGCCTACCTGGATGGAGAACTGATCATAATTCCTTGTGCTCAGTTGTCCATGCAGAACTTTGGCAATTTATTCCCTTACGGGGAATTTCTATTTTTGTAGGCGATTCATGTTTCATGATTCGTTATTAAAATCATATTCCCTTTATCTGAGCTAATGTATCTCCAAAAGTGAGGGGATAAACCACAGTCGAAAAGTTCTTAGAAAAAATGCGATAGTAGCCTACCATTCCTAAGAATCGGCGTAGCGCACGCCGATCGCAGGGCACATGAAATTCTTGAAAAGCGGCCACCTTAGCCATTACTGGTAAAACATGTCCTCTGCCAACTATCCGCCCCAAGTAAGTCACAGTGGCGTGTCCGAACTCACATTTTGCTAGATTAATTGTGAGATTTGCAATGGGCAGCCTACGGAAAAGCTCTGTACTTGCCAGTAATCTTTTAGGAGGTCGATTTTAGTGACATGCGTGGTTGAGCCACACAATCATCCATCCGCGGTAATGTTTCCTCTGTTGCCATTTTAACGCGTAAAAGACGCTCAAAGTGCACACAAAATCAAGTAGAAATAAACACTAACCAAAGCAGTTTAACTGCTACAAAGCTACAAAGTAGCGAAAATCTAAAGTGGTCAAACGAAAAGCTCAATATAGGCTACAAACAACTACGAATTTTAATGTCCACCCACAAATTTAACCAATACGCTAGTACAATCAGAGTATATCAGCGCTCACTAAATAGGCGATATGGTATTCTGATAGGCAAAAATGTTGTCTCCCTATTCTAACTAACTATAAACAAAACCAAAACAAAATCCTAAATACCTGCGCAATCTTCAGTGGCTTACTCAGCTCGAGGCATCCCACGTACCCCCTCCTGAGATATCCACCAAAATAAAATAAACTCTCCAGTCGACTAAACAAAGAAACAGACTATCATAATTGCTCACCAGAATACTCACCAAAATGTTGTATCGTTCAAAGTTCCGCGATTAACACTAAAGTCCGATTTAATCAACCTATTAAATCTCGGACAAGCCTCCACTATGTTACGGGCGGTCAGACACCGCCCTTAACATAAAGGAGAGACACACACAGATCAGCTCGTATCATAAATACGGGTATTTATTTGACGGAATGAGTATCAGATATCAGGTAGTTAACAAAACAACTATAAAGGCGGGACACTTTCTACTGCCAGGTGGACAGCTGGACGGCAGTCGTTCAAAAGACAGAAAACACAGCCATGCATCGACTCGGTTCTCCGTCTCTGTGTGCGCCCTGGAACGGTCCCAGAAGTCTTTTATAGCGCACGTAGGCTTCGCTCAGGTGTGGCTCATCTGTAATTAGGAAAAGGGGAAGAGACACTGCACTCAAACACATGTAGGCTATAGGAACAAACACCAGAGCTGGGGGACATAACAAGTGTCTTGCTTCAAATTATACCTGATACACGAATGTGTAATTTAAAGGCAAGTCACTATTTGCATGTACAATTACTGCATTAAACAGTGACTTACTTCAAAATATAATAGAGACATGAATGTATAATTTAAAGGTAGTCACTATTTGCATGTACAATTACTGCATTAAACAGTGACTTACTTCAAAATATACCTGATACACAAATGTATAAATTAAGTCACTATTTGCATGTAGAATTACTGCATTAAACAGTGACTTACTTCAAAATATAATTGAGATGTGAATGTATAATTTAGAGGAAAACACTATTTAATGCTTGTAAAATTACTTGAAATTATACCTCCATGCCCTCTTTTCAATTTTGATGCTTCTGCAAGCAACTCACTCATGCTCTCAGTACTGAGTTGATCATCGTTGGAAGCAGACATCCTTGTGATTTTTCTCTTCAAGATTTTGTCTCGTTTCGATCTTAAAAAATGCCTGTTTCATCTTGCCCACTTTGTACAAGGATGTATTCTCGGATGAGCCAGCATCTTTTTGTATTTCACAAGGTGCAGAATAAAGAAGAGCGGAAGCTTCTGCTATCTTTGGAGTCTGGGCGTGTTAATATCAGGAGTTGCCTTTGCCCTGTTGCTGGCTGTGGGATGTCAACAATCAGGATTGACTGGCACCTGAAGTCCCACGCGGAGCTGTTCTGTGCTGAAAAGGACAACGCACTCCGGATTTGCAACAGGAAGAGGGTTTTGTCGCAGATTTCAGCACTTAGGGCCACTGACCAGATGTGCCGCTGGTCAGCACCCTGGACTTGCTTCCTGACATCGGGGATGCTGATGTGCCCTTCGAGGATGATGAGGAAGAGTGCAGAAACCCTGGCTGCAAAGAGAGGGTGGAAAAGTTGCGGCTTCAAAATAGCCACTTGAATCAGAGCATTGACACGCTGACCAGCGCCCTGCGTGACGTTACCCGTTGGTTGCAGAGGAGGTCAGCATCCAAGGGTGCGGGCAGGTTGAGCAAGGCGACCAGGAGACTCATCTCTTCTCTCGGGTCTGGAGGTGACCCTTCTGCCCACACTGGTGCTTCCACCAGTGATTCGGAGCCCTCCACCAGCCAGCAGCCACCCAGCTTTCAGGAGCTTTCAGGATTCACGCGCAAGTCATTTTCTTATTATGTGGCTCTTGTAATGCTGTTTTTAAAAAAATTATAATAATAAAAATGAGTGTTTATAGAGGGCATATTCAAGCCTCACTACATGTTGTCCAACCTGTAACTTATTCAGTGGTGGCTGGGTAGGCTGTCTGTGTACATGACACATCCACAAACAGCCTACTCACGCGCCGCTGACTAGGTCACGGATGGGATTCTGTTTTGCACTTCGTGTTTTATTTTTGGTCAAACAGTATATTTTTTAAAGGTCAATAAAACATAAGATTGTTAAGAGAGATACTTTGAAAGGGATGTGTGTTGTTTGTTTGTGTGCAGGTGGGTCAGCTCCCTGCGCAATGCCTCATATTTCAGAGACATTCAGTTAGGTGTTGTCTCCTCAAACTGCTTTTGTTTTCTCCTTCTTTCTCTCCATTTCTAAGATCTCCAAATTCATGTGCCACGACGTTCAGACGGCAGACAAGTTTTATGTCACAAACTTGTCCGCCAAGCAGGCTCTGGAACACCGGAGGCTTTTCGAGGTAGAGCTGGAAGTAAGACGGACAGGCATCGGAAGAATCCTCGCAGGAAACATCTAGCTGCACCACTCCTGAGACGAGTCCCGAGACCAGCCAGGTAAAAAGATATCCTGTAAACGTACTGAGTCTATAATGAGGTATTTATTGGCACAATGATGATCAATCCTTCACTGTGTATTTTCTTTGGAAGGGTGAGGCAAGGGGGTCAGAAGCTGATGCGCCGGGGAGCAGCGGAGAAGGCCAGGAAGATTCGCCTGTCTTCCCCAAGAAAAACCCATACGTTTTGATTGCAGTTTAATTGAAGATGAAACCTCAAAGATGAAAACAAGCCACATTTCACCTCTTAAATTTAAGCGGGTCACAAAAATAGCCCAGCAGAAGACTGTCAATGCGAAGGTGAAGAGGGCCATTCAAAAGCGCAGGGAGAAAAAGCAAAGGCTTTTTGCTTCCTCTTCCCCATAACCTGACTAGTGTTTCATTTAATTATTGCAAGGTTTTCTAAAATCTCTTTTTAAGTTCTTTCTTTTTTTATATTCTTTTAAATTATATTTTTTATTAACGTGTTATTTAGAATAAAACAAAATGTATTGTGTGTGATTTTACTTTCTATTAAAACTTGTTTGCTGTGTGAAAACATTTGTCTGTAATTTTTTCCTTTTATTATTGTTGGTTCAAAGCATCATATTCACTTATACAGGTCTTTGACATAAATCCCAGGTAACTTATGTGGTAAGGTAACCCAGGTAAGCTTATCTGATACAACTGTAGGATGTACAGTAAGTTTGACCTTGCAACACTTTATAATAACTGCACACTATTAATTATTATTTAGGCATTAGTAAACAGTTAAATAATCATTCATAAATCATTAATATACATTAATAAGGCGGTGTCTAGAGTCTCGTGCCCCTTCGACCCATTTTCATGCTTAATTGGCCCAATTGGACACAAACAGCCTACGTCAAATAGGTTGCAGGACACACGCTTGGAAAGCAGGGTCAAAAGGTCGCAGGGGCTCCCAAGTTTGACACGGTGGTAGTCCAGGGGCCCCCGGTTCAGGCTCCCGGATTTCAGGGTCCTAGGCGGGTCCAAAATTTTTCCCTGCGCTCTAGGGACTCGTCCTCCTAATATGTGGCAGTGGGGCCCCTAGGCTACCAGCATGCGAAATTGGGGCCCCTTGGGATGAATTGGTGAAAAATAGGCAGTTTGTGGGACGAGAGGAAGAGGAAGAGTAGTCAGTTAGGGGGACGTTTAGGCACTTCGTGGACTTATGTCATTTCGGCCGAGGGTGTGGCAACTGACCCGAGTAAGGCCCAGGCGGTGTTGCAGTGGCGCCGCCATCGAATGCCATTGAGCTGCGCTCTTTCCTTGGCTTTGCCAGTTACTACCGGCGTTTTGTGGAGGGGTTCGCTAAGATTGCGGCCCCTCTGCATAGGCTGGTAACTGAGTTTGTGGTGTGTGGTTTTTACTGATATCAATCCTCTCAGCCATCTTTCTACTGCAAAGCTCGGGGCCACGGAGCAGCGGTGGGCTGCGCAGCTAGCGGCGTTTGACTTTGAAATTCATTACAGATCCAGGAAAAGTAATAAAAATGCGGACGCCCTTTCACTTCCTACTAGGGACCAGCGAGCAGATACTGTGGCTCAGGCCTTGGTCACTGAGTGGTTTTATCGGTTTGGTGTACCCGGACACAACCACTCTGACCAAGGGCGTAATTTTGAATCTTCGTCCGTCATCTTTGTGCCCTGTATGATGTACGGAAGTCTCGTACGACACCGTATCACCCAGCCGGGATTGGCCAGTGTGAGCATTTCAACTGGACCCTGAACAATCTATTGCGTACACTACCAGCTTCTAGAAAGAGGGAATGGGTAGCATGTCTACCACAGGTCCTCTTTTGTTATAACACCACCCCCCATGGCGACAGAAGTTATCATGAGTTATGGAAAATTATACCTAATTATTCTACTGAAAAGCAGCGACTACGCCACCCGGGATTTACTACCCGGGAAAAACCCAAAGGCCCACAGGTTCGATTTTTTCTAAGATGACCTAGAGACGGGACTAACCAATTGGGAGGCAGGCCAGATGCCAGGGTTCAATAATGCCTGTAAGAAAAGATACACACACGTGCACCACACCACACTTACACACCAAATAAACTCACTGCAAATCCACACCACTTTGGTGAGATGGGAGCTATTGCCACATAGGAACAGCTAGCCTGCCTCCTTCCGGCCCCCAGCTCCAGCAAAAAGGAAGGAAAGACAAAATAAGATTAGAAAACAAAAACATTAAACAAAAACACTTTTCTTACAAGTAACATACTGGTCACAACAACCCAGGATCGAGACAAAACTACTAATAAATACAACACATTAATTTTGCAACAAGATTTGATTGTAATACAAGCTATGAAATGCAAAGTTTATGGAATGCAAAAGTTACGGAATGCACCACAAAGCTAGTGAATGCAAAACCCATGAATGTAAAACAAAAACAAGGCACAAAGTTGTTGGATGCAACACAAAAATAATAAATGCAACAAGAAAACAAAAAGCAAAACCGAATTAAGGCGAGACACGGCAGGCAAAAACATAGTTTTTTTTTCACTGGTCAATTTTGAGATTTCAGTATATTTGTCTTCAATAACATGTCTTCTTTCAGACTTGGTGAAAAAAAGTCTGAAATTTAGGTCTTTATTTTACTACACTTTGTCTGTTTGCGTCTGTATATTTCTCAAAAATTCTTCAAAAATTGTCTTATAAATCATCCCCTTGCTCTGCGATCTGCACCGTCATCACACACACGTTAGAAAGCTCTCTCTCTCTCCTGAACAATGCTGTCGGATCCAAATATGGTCATTTCCTTTTTATCAGCAATCAATCATGAAAGTAAAAGGGGGGATTTAACTCTAAATCTCAAACTCAAGTCAGAAATCTCCACTTCAGTCGCACATATACACACCAAACTCTCCAGTCTTGTACCTAGTTATATTATGAAGACATTTACAGAGGGATTTGTAAATATATTATTCCTAACCTGATTTATATAACATTTTATTCCAAAAAACATGGCGCAAATATATTTTTTTTAAGGCTATTGGCAGTATATTCTGATTTACAGGATAACAAAAGTAGATATCCATAAATCCCTCAGTAATTTTTTTCCCATCTAATATGTGAACACAATGAAAAAAGTGTAATTAGTGCATATTTAATTAGATAATGCTTCATTTGCATATTTAAACATTAAATGATAGAAAACTTGTAATATATTTTTTCTCATCTTAATGTAGGTAATCTACTGGGAAAGTTTCATGGTGATATCTGCTAGTTAAAAAAAAATACCCTATTTACCTGTAGTGTCTCGTTTAAGCAAAACTAAATTAAAGCAAAGCTAAATTAGAGCAAAACTAAATTAAATCAAAGTAGAATTAAAGGAAAAATAAGTTAGAGCAAAACTAAATTAAAGCAAAACTAAATTAAAGCAAAGCATAATTAAAGCAAAACAGAATTAAAGCAACTAAATTAAAGCAAAACAGCAGTGTTGGAGCTGCAAGCCATGCTGTAGACCAGGCTATAAGCCATGCAAAGCCACAAGCCACAGGACCAGCACGCTCACAGAGTGGTCCACACACCTAAAACAAAAAAATAGTTAAAAGGTACAATGCCTTTTATAAGTGCAGAATGGACAGAAGTGGGTTGCACATACCAGCTAATGCGAATCATATGATCCATCCAAACAGCCAGACCCTTTTCTTTGGATCCTACGTAGACCACAGCAGTCGGCCAAAGAGGCTCCCCAGTACACAAATAGCCCGCAATTCTCAGATACAGAGAACGCCATGCCAACGAATGGCGATCAATTGTATATAGGTGCAGCAAACGCCCGAACAAACGCCAGCTTTACGAAGGGGACATACAGGAAATAGATAAGCATGTAAAATGCCAATACATACACCTCGTGCAACACATCACGGATCCGGAAATGCGATCAGCTGAGTATGATGCAATACCTACATGCCTCACCTCCCGCCTTTTATATACGCTCCCCTAACCAAAACCTAACAACAAATGGTTCCCAAGGGGCGTGGTTGGAAAGAAAGCAGCAACCCAATGAAACTGCATTTCACCACATTACATTAACTTAATGTCAACTAAAGCCATCCTTAAACCAGAAGACTTTGACAAGATTTGGGAAAGATTCTTGAAAGATTGTAGTCTTTTGAGTAAAGCGTGAATGTGGGACATTAGTTAAAACACTGCAATGTTTCAAGAATCTTTCGGAAATCTTGTCAGTCTTCTGATGTATGGGTAGCATAAGTAAGTTGTGATTCGTGAAAACCCCTCATATGGTGTACCCGTAGTAACGTTAATGTTAGAAGAGCTTACCCCACTAACACAGAACGTTTAGGGAACGTTAGGGAACGTTAGTTTATGGTTCTCTAAAGGTTAGTTTGAACCAAACCAAAAACTAACGTTTAGGGAACGTTCCCTCAGGGTTATAACGTTCCCTAAACGTTAAGGGGACCAACCAACTAAAACGTTCTCCTGTGGTTGCACCATACCTTCACACAACGTTCCCGTTTGGTTGTTTTTGGTTGTTCTGAGTGCGGGTTTGAAATGTTTATTTCACCTCCATTTAATGACGTAGCATATAAAAGGTTTGCAGTCACTTGATTTAGATTCACTCAAAAATGGTTCGTCTATTGAAATATAAGTAAGATAAACAGCATAGTAAGAGAATATATTTATTTTTAGGCTGATAATAAATTTAGCTAAAAACAATACTTTTTTTTATTTTGATTTTTTTAACTGCATTAGTTAAAAATACTTAAAACAAGAATCTATCAATAGAACGATTTTTACAGCTAAGAAAATTCACTTCTTTCATTCCACATTTCACTTCTAACAAGTGCTCAGTTCGGTGTACAAATCCAACCGTTACACCCCCACACCAGTAGGGGGAAAGGCCTCTGCTTTCAGGTGACCGATTGAAGTCCTGTACTGGCTTTCGTCTTGTGCATACACCAAAGTCCTTCTGGTCTGGATCGATACACAGAACATGCCTGGGAACCCGTCTTCTTTCAGGTAAATGGACACTCGAGATAAATTGGTGTGTTTGAGCACAGGTATATTAGCCCTAAACGTTATAGACACGTTTTAGTTAGTGCTAACGTTAGCTCCCAACTTAACTGACCAGTTCATGTTGCCTAGTAGCCTACAAGCCATCTTGTGTAGTTACATTTTTTTACCGTCTCTTTATAGAAATACACACGTAGCACTCACACTGTTTGTGAGTTTCATGTAGGATTAAACAAATAATAATAGTTCGGTTAAATATTTGTATAATAGTTTTCTGCTATCACTGTTAGAATACATTCAGGACATGTTTCATTTATTCCTGTAAGTTATCCGTTGGCATCCCTGTGCCGTCTAGCAAATAAGGGTGTGTGATGTTACACACTGTAACGTTAGCATTACACTTTTACGTTTAAACAGTAAATAAATAAATAAATAACTCTATCTAATGGTTAAGTGCAGGAAAGAGTGGGTAGTAGTACCAGTGTGTCGGAGAGAGCAACACACTCCATTTTAGTTTAAAATTACCCTCTAAAATGCTGATTGGCCAGGTTGCCTGACGTCAAGGCGTGTGACGCAACAAGGACGTTCCAGATTGGCTGGGAGAAATGGATACGTCTATGTAGAACCCCGTTCACTATCAGGAAGAATTGGAAAAACAATCAACGACATACACAGCTTCACATTCTCACGAAAAAGTAAGTGAAATACGCTACAGTTTCATGATGTTGTGGTTGTAATGCAAGTGTTTGGGGTTTAACCTTAAGCCTTTCCCTCGTAGGGCTTTGTTATATTCCGTCACTGCGCATGCTCATATGACTGTTTTGGGTCCTGTAGCTGTAATAATGGATTTAGCTCCAGCTAATGGCTGTAATATATATCTGTAATGCATATATAATGGGCTTTGTATGCTGGTGCACGACGTGTATGCTTTGCCACATTGTATGTTTTGTGTCATCATGTAAACCTGCTTGCGTTCTTGTTACAAATAAGATATACCGGTTCTTTTAATTAATTACCATTTCTATGGCTGCTGTGTCTCCCCATTAGAAAGTCTCTGGGCTACGACGCCCATGGACAAACCTATGGATGAGACCAGTGACTCCTGCAGCGAGGAACACCACCCATAAGGTTCACTCAGGTACTTCTGGGTCAAATATATATACGGTCAAGAAAATCTGGCTATGTACAGGTGACCAATTGCTGCTATACTATATATAAATAAATAATAGTTTTCTCTGTATGGAAATACTGCTTTGTTCTGCTACTTGCTCTCAAAAAAGTACAGAAGGAATTATTTACACCATTCAAATTTTCTTTTTGTAATCTGTACAAATTGTTTAGTCTTTTATTTCAGATGAAACTGTTCCACAAGCAAGAAGGCATTCCAGGACAGAGTGTGTGTGTGGAAGCCCTGTCCGTAAGTTAACATTTCTGCATGCATTTAAGAAACCAGAGTCATATTTCCTACCAAGGAACAACTGAGTACTGACATTCAACCTGGTGCATATCATGTGACTGTTCTGATGTGTTTGTCTCTTTCTGCCCTTTTACAGGCCTGCAGATGCCTCCACCACCTGCATGCAAGTTGTTGTTTTTTTTTTGCCATGTGCAAGAAACCTGCCATAAATGAACTCAGAGTCCTGCACGGGTCCATTTTTGGAGACCCGCGCCCGCCCGTACCCGCAAAGTTCAGCACCAGATCCGACCCGTCACCCGTGATAATATCAAAATTAAATCCGCACCCGCCCAGACCCGTTAATATTTGGCCCGTTACCCGACCCGTGATAAATCACACAGGCTAAAATCATTCCAATTAAAGTCCTTTATTTTTTTTATCTCGCACCTCTCTCAACATCACAATAGCCTCATGAAACAGGCTAAAGTGTGCTTTGTTTTGCGCCATTCAAGTAGCCTACATCGGCACCTAAATAGGCTATGAAACCTGATAACGCAAACATCTGGCTATTAATGAAAAGAAAAAAAGAACAAGAAAAAAATACAACCTATCTGAGCCTGTCGCTCACAAACAGTAGGCTATCCTATGCATTTACTTTGCCTTAAGTTATACTGTGCAGGAAAAGGATATCGTCCACCACATGGTTTAAGTTGCGTTCTCCGTTCTTGAATTACAAATCCAGCTGGAAAAGTCTCTCTCTCACTCGCAGCGCTCGATGCTGGGATGGTTGGTCGATCAGGTTGGGAAATGTTTTTGTATGCTCGTTCTTAACACTTTTATATACCGTACTCCACTCGCCAACTTTACTTTTAAATCATCAATAGCTACTCCCTATGGCTACTCATGCAACGCAAGCATAAACGAAAGTCGCACTGACGCAGTGCCGGTGACGTGATGGGTCCAAAGGTCATAACGTTGTTGCGTATGTGTAATGGCAATTTAGACACAAATATTGCATATATTTTTCATCCGCTGCTACCCGCCCGCAAGGAGTTCATTATCCGCCCGCATCCCCGCCCGTGAATTTTAGGAATGATTACAATCCACCCGTTTTAGACACTTTTATGCGGGTACCCGCGGGTATCCGCGGGTACCCGACCCGTTGCAGGACTCTGAATGAACTGACCAATATTCATATCTACTTTCTTTTTAGATGAATCAACACCACACCGAAAACCAGCCAGTCACCCAGAATTGAATGGGTCTATTGTGACGCAAGCTCAGCCTGAAGGTACAGTGGCTTTGAATTTTTCAATTAAATACAATTTCATGACAAGGAACTTGAGAGTAACTTGACTTTTTTTGTTGTTGTAAACAGCAGAACTCATCACACAGAGGGAGGTGGCTCAGCCATGGAGACGGAAATGAGAGGTAAGAAGACTCACTTAAGTTGTTCACATATGCAAGTATATAATGTATAACAACTAAAACTAACACCAATAATTTTTTCCATAGCCGTGAGGACATCCATTACCCGCATGGCACAGCAGATGGATGCATTTGAGGAGAAGATGGAGCAGAAGATGGATGAGCTGCTCATGCTCTTAAGGAGCTCCCAGTCACCTCCCTCTGCTCCAGTCGATGACATGTTGCTGTCGCCATGCTCAACAGTCACAGAGTTCGACAGGAGTCTCGGTCAACAGGAGAGGAGGGACAACATGGTAATTAATTGGCCATAGTCCTGCCCTACGATTAACGCTATATAATTGCATAACTTCAAATATCATTATAACTGAACTGACGGCTCTTACAAAATGAGATTTTACAAGCTCTCCACTTTCTTCTACATGTATAATTTGTATTTCTATATGTTTTACAGCAACTTTTCCTGACAACCCTTGGAGGTTCGACCAGAGGTACTGTCATGCGTCGCATGCTACGGCGAGTGGCAACCAATGACGTGCTAAAACAGTATAGTCTGCGGGGCAGAAAGGCAAAGAAGGCCTTCCAGGACCTGACAATCTGCAGAGTTATAACAGGTAGGTGTTATTTTATTGTTCACATCAGTATTATTCTTAGCTTGAAGCTTTTAATTTGACTTGTAACTATGCTTCATTTTGACTTCTACTCTAGCGACCTCCCAGAAAAACTTCCCCGCGCTGCAGCAGACGCGGAGGACTTGATTGGGCAAGTGCTAAAGTTTGCCCCACACAGACGGTAAATTGAAATTCTTCTATGTGATGTTCATAATAATCAATGGAATGGGTAAACTATCAATATTTGTTATCATAAAAAACAGGGTTGTTAGTAAAGCAATTTGTCTTGCTTTTGTCAACGTGTTCATTCTTAGTATGACATATCAAACTTTTGTTTTCTTTTTAGGCCAGCTGAGAAGGACTCGACCTTCAGAACCATGGAGCCCTATTTTTGTTATTGTATTTTTGCCACTTTGGCCATTCACCTACACATGTCATACTTTATGCATCTTGCACACTACATTTGCACTATTACTTTGCACTCATCATCCCACTCCATTTGTACTTGTATTGATATTATGTCATAGTTGTAGGGCTGGGTAATAAATATCGATTTCTCGATATTAATCGATTCTCATTTTTACGAACCGATATAGATTCTTAAATCTCAAGAATCGATTAGTCCTGTTTCATTTGAATGAATGGAACATTGTAGAACGCATCCAAAACATCGCAATAATCTTTGTCCTTTGTTACTATTGATATGAAACCGTGTGAATTTTCAAATTACGTTCATTTTCTTTTGAAATTCAAAAACATAAATACCGTTTTGCCGCTGTGGCGTGAGATCGCTCTGGCACAGCTCAAGAGAAGCAGCAGCGCAGAGCGCTTTGATCTCTTCCGGCTTAATAATACCAATACAGCGCAAAATAAACATTAATGAGCATCTGAAAGTGTGTTAAAAGATAGAGTAAAACTTATCGAAATCCGTATCATGTCACATTGATTCGCTCAATCAGTGTTTCAACCGTGGAAAGACGTCAGTTAAACAGCTTGTAATCAATGTCATGAATCGTCATATTTACCTCAGAAAAACCACATGTGACCATAAACTCGTTAGTCAGCTAGAAAAAATAACTCTAGAGAAGAGCATTTTGCTAAAATATATGCACAATATTACATATGCATTATAATCTTAATGTTTTTGAATGTTTAATGCGTATTTGAATAAATACTGGCAGCCACCATTTAAATGTTTATATTTCATATAATCTTCTTATTATAAAAATAAATAGAAGGGTAATTTAAAGTCCCTTTAAAGGTAATTAAAAAAAAATTCAAAACACATTATAAATGTTTATTTATTGTAACATATCCAAAATAATCAATATTGTATCGAATCAGAATCGAAATCTAATTGAATTGCAAGCTTGTGAATCGAATTGTGAAATTTGTGTCAATACCCAGCCCTACATAGTTGTATACTAAAATTGTATATATCTGACTCTGATTCTTGTATTATTTTTTTTAGGCCTTTTATATTTTTTGTATTTTCATTTTATATTAAAGTTTTAAATCCAATCAAGTTTGCCTGTTCGTTCATTCATTCATTCCTGCTAATATATAATAATTAATTCCTGCTCATGCACAGACAGTTTAAAGTAATAATAAAATTGGTACCATTGTTGTTAAAGTTTTTTAAAGGTTAGGAGAATGTAAAAAAGAACGTTAGGGGAACGTTCCCTAAAGGTTGCAATGTAACTAAAAACTAACGTTCCCTAAACGTTCAGAAAACTTTCCATGGGAACCAAAACCTAACCTAAACCATAACCTTCAGGGAACGTTCCCACAACCAAAAACTAACGTTCCCAGAACGTTCTGGGAACCATAAATTGTTAGCTGGGTAGCTTAGTAACTCCATGAAGTATGTAGTCTTACCTTTAATGATTTGCATAGCCTTTGTTTTCCCCAGAGTGTATTTCTTGGCAATCGCTGAATCCGGGAACATGTCAGCCACACTACAGTTGAAGTCGTCCAAAAAACTGAACGCGATGTTATTTTTGGCATTTAGCATTTTCACCTCAGCTTTGGATATTTGGTCAGCTTCAGACGAGGCATGGTTCACCACGAATGATGATAAAGATGTTGTGTGCCTAGCTGACTCACTTGCGCGCTTGTGTTGAAGTGATTTGTTGTGCTGTGAAATGTCGTTTTTCCCTCCACGACCAACACTGAAATTACAACGACAAATTTTGCAGTAGGCATAATTTGTACTACATGGCTGCTTGTCAGGTAGTGGAAGGTGGTCTCCCATTTACTCAAATATCGGCATAATGTCCTCGGTTTTGGTTGGTGGTTAATTCGGTGAATTTTGCCGTCGGCATCCTGAACCATCATCGCACATCACACTCATCTACTCTCCTTGAAGTTCAGACTTTTTCCCTCTTCCTCCCACCCGCCGCTGCAACTGTCTTCTTCTTCTTCGATAGTAGCCTAAGCTACTGTCTGTATACTGCCACCTGCTTTACTGGAGGTCTAGCAACCCAAGTGCAAGCCACTTCACAGACACAGATAGTTGCGTGTTATAAGTTAACACAATCAGAGCGTAAAAATACCAGATATTTTATGGGAAAATACTAAAACAGGAAGACATCGGGAAAAGAGCTAAAATACGTGAGAAACCCAGAAAAAAATGGGAGGGTTGAAAGCTATGCCACAACAGCACATCTTACTTTGTCTTATTAATTCTGTTATATAGAAAACTTGCCAGCTGGACGACTGCGTGCTACATTAACATTTATATATGAGTTTTATTTCTGTATTGTTTTTCACTTAAAAAGTTTTTTAGTTTCACTTATAGTTTTCATTAAACTATACAAACATTCACACAGTGCACAAAACACGACAACAGCGAGCGGCTGGCAAAAACTCCCTACTAAACGAAACCAAGACTCATGTTATGCCTCGTTTCCATTGAGCGGTATGGTACGGTACAGTTCGGTATGGTACACAATTATTTGCGTTTCCACTGTCAAAAGTTGTGAATGGTACCAAAAAGCCGAACCGTACCGTACCACTTTTTGGGTACCCTTCCGTTGGGGTACCTAGCACAGCGGTACGGTACTAAAGGGTGGAGCTAGACTCACTGCAGAACGCTGATTGGTTGACAGAGTATCGTCACTTGCATGTGCTACAAGGGGAATGACAATTTTTAATATACAGTTGGAATATATTTCACGAAATGTAGTTTTAAGAGTTTTTCAGGCGAGAATGTAGTTGTTTAAAGCTCAAATCTGTGGTTTATTTATAATGATTTATGATAATTTGATCCATTCCAGGCGATAATGAGCTCGGCGCTCATGTTCCCCGCCTGGAACAGCCTTTCCTCGCTGGTCGTTCTGAGGTTTGTCGCTGACTCTGTAGTGGTAATTCGTCTTGTGTATATCTAACGGGTGATCTTTGGTCTCGTGAATCGATAATTCATTCCCTGGCCAATCGTTTTGGCTGAGGGCTAAGTGAAGTTTCATATATTTAGGCTATTTTACTTTTCCGTTGTAGCGTAACGTTAGACTAGCGCTGAATTTGTATATTTTGACTGAATTGTTTGCTTCATTTGTTATTGTATAGCTTCTGGTAACATTACATTTTACTTATACTTTTATAATGGCTATTATTAATAAAACAAAAATTTAACAAAAAGAGATTGGGTTGAGTTTTGTCATTATTTTATTACAAGATTATCACTGTAATGTTGTTTATTGCAGCATTTGTACAAATGCATATTGCCTGGAAGATGTTTAATATTTTTAAAATTTAAACGAAAAGATGCAGGGTTGTGTTTTATATATTTCGTTTTGTTATAAATAGGCTAACGTTATACATGCAGTAATATAATCAGGTCTATACATTGCCTGAACCACACTTGTGTCCCTATAATGTTTAAAATGTATTTAAATGAAAATGAAAAGAGGCAGAGTGGTGTTTTATAACATATTTCATTTTATTGTTGCCTAAAATATACATGCAGAGCGAGCCGAGTGACGCTTTCAGAACGCGCTGTTCAATTTAGAGAATTAACGTTACCGGACTCGCGTGCTTCTGCTGAGAACTTTGCGTAGGCTACTTGGTATTGAGAATTGCCTAATGTCGGCATCTTCTTGTGATAAACATGCCGAGAAGCAAGGACAAGATCTGCTGTATATGCCATCCATTGGTGTTTACTTTGTCGCTTTCTTCTTCGCGCGAAAATGACGTTGATCGCTTCTTTCTGGCAAATGCCACGCCTATCAGGTAGGGTACTGTTGGCAGTGGAAACGCTAGCCGGATCATGGTTTACTGATCCGACCTGAACCGAACTGTACTGTACCGTACCGTACTGCTCAGTGGAAACGAGCCATTAAATTCAACCTGCTTTCACTGACAAACTGAAAATACTCGACATACTTAAAGGGTAACTTGGTAACTTTTGTAACTTAATAAAGCTGTCTAGAAATCATTTGGATGGTTAAACAAACTGTTCTGGTGATATTGGTGACTTTCCTAGCTCCCCCCCCCAGCGTTCCCAGGCGGAAAACCAACCTTCCAACATGGGGACTACTGTCCCGGCAAGATGAAAAATGGAAGTCTTGTGAGAAGCCGAGACAAGACGAGAACGAGCGAGAAACACTAACTGCTTTACTGGTGGATAACAGAATACAAAATGTACATGTCAATGTTCTATGATAATGTGTATGATGTATTACCCACCTTGGTAGACATAGCTCCGCAAGTAAAGTTGGCTGGCTGCGAGAAAAACAAATGCACATGAGCAGCGGTAGAACGGGGGAGAAGGGGCCGCAAGTGAGTTTTTTACGATAGTGTTGTGAAATATACGCCCCACAGCTGTAGGGGGAGCTTGTGGGGAAAACATGCGACAAAAAAAGTGAAAATTAGCGAAGAAGACTAGAGTTCTGCTTTAACTTTCTCTTACTATTATCTAACATTTGAACATTGGTGTACAATTGTGCACAAAATTATAAAATATAAGATTTTACTAATAAGACAAGCATTTTTGCACAATTACCATTTTTGCACTCAGTTTTTGAGCATAATACAGGAAAAGATGAAGAAATGATTGTTCACGTGGTTCCTCTTTGGTTGAACATTATGTGGCAATGCTAGTGATGTGTGTTTATTAAGTGTGCAGTTATCTGCAACACACATGTAGAAGCAAACCAAGTGAATGGAATAACTTCATCTTCATAACAGAGAACTCAGACAGTACAGGGCAGGGAACGTCATCTGTCAATAAAGGAAGGATCTTCAGTTTTACAATGGTTTTGATGACCATGGAGAAAGATGTATTTTTCTTCTGAAGCCATATCTTCAACAAGATATACAATTCTAATTATTAACTATGCTTTTATCAAAAGAAACTTACAAACAAAGAACATTACAAGCAATTTTATCATGAGCAAAAATTTTTCGTCCACCTGACACTGTGGATTTCCAAATCGACCAGCCACTCAACGTTTTTACCAGCCACTTTAACCGACAATGTGTAACTGCTGTAAAAATGAATACTACAAGATCTACAATACCTAAGCCGTTTATTTCAGGTCTCAAGGAAATACAGACATTTTCTCTTTCTCATACACACACAAACCATGAACTGATACACATTTCATTAAATTAAATTATTAGTTCTGTTATTGGCATCTTCTGAAGCGTGTTGACGACATACCGAACAGAACATTGTCAGACTTGTCTCGCCATAAACTAACCAATCACAGGACTCCCATTGTCTGCTTTTCTCCATTGTTCTCCCACGTTTTTTTTTACCTCCGCCTCTTTGTCCACTTTCTCCTGAGAGGTTTTCTCTGCAGACCTCTAAACACCTACGAATTAACGCCACATTTTTTTGAAAGTGTGCCTCTTCTAGAAGTGTCCGGGTGAAACCGCATGCTCCTTTTATTGACCCGCAACGGTGGCCAGTAAGCAGTGTCGTAATGTAACGGAGTACAAATACTTCGTTACTGTATTTAAGTAGAAATTTCACGTATCTGTACTTTACTTCGCTATTTAAATTTATGCCAACTTTCACTTTTACTCCACTACATTTCCTAGATAAAATGTATACTTTTACTCCGTTATATTTCCACTATCTTCGTTACTCGTTACTACAAAATAAAATCAGAAGAAATGTGTGTGACTGCAATAAGGGAGGTTTGGTGAATCACTGCTCCTAGATTGCATTACGCACGCTCCGCACACTCTATTTCAGCGTAATGCTTGTTTGTTGCCAGAGGAGGAGGAAGCACAACTGAAACCGCCATGGAAGCACCTACTGGAGGACCGGGGGGAAACTCTTTTTCCTTCATTTACTGAAGCCTATGTGTAAAACGCATTTGCAGCTTTACGGCATTTGCGGCAACTGCACATCCAATGACGTGCGACCAATGAGCTAGCCCTACGTCATTACACGTCAGAGCCCACCAAGGGGGTGTGGCCTTAGCCTATAATAGTCCCCTGAATTCGCCATTATAGCAGGTTTAACCTATGGGTTTAGCGACTGAAGCGACAAGGTTACTATAGTGCGGCCGGCTACACAATACTCATTCCCTCTCTCAGGGAACTGAGGTTACGATAGTAACCATCTCGGGAGGGAGTTCACTGCTGTTCCGTTAAACCCCACACAGTGGAACTCTTAGATAACACTGGGAAAGCGTGCCTTTCCAGGGGAGAGGGACGCTGCGGAAGCCACATCCTGCCCGAAGGGAGGTAACATGTGGAGAATACACATATGGACTGGCCAGAGGGGCAGTGCAACATATGGAATGTCACTGGGGTGGCTCCAGCCTGAGAAGGTGGAGGCTGCACCAGACAGTGACGGCAGAGCGGACTCTGCCAAGGGAAAGACACGGGCTCACCGCAGGGAGCTGGTCGTGGAAGAATACTCATATGGGATAGCCGCAGGGATCACCACATATGGAACCCAGCCTAGCACAAGTTACACAAGCATTCGAGTACTAGGCCTGGCGTTGGACGCTCCGCAACGTCCGACTGCCGAAGTGCGGAGGAACTCTACAGGGTTCGCCAGAGTGGGGAACTCGACTGGAGCAAAAAGCGCACATATCCGCTCCATGTGGAGGGGAGTGGCGCAGCAAACCGACACAAGAGCGGAAACTTCGGTGTTACCGGCTGGTTGAAGCGAGCACACAGGAAGAAACCGGCTCAACACTTAGGCTAAAAAACCTAGCGAACGTGTTGGGTGTCGCCCAGCCCGCAGCTCTACAGATATCTGTCAGCGAGGCGCTGTGCTAGCGCCCAAGAAGAAGCGACACTCCTAGTGGGCAAGGCACGCCTTGGGCTTTGTAAGCCAAGGCGATGGCATCCACTATCCAGTGGGCCATCCTCTGCTTGGAGACAGCCTTTCCCTTCTGCTGGCCTCCATAACAGACGAAGAGCTGATCTGAGGTCCTGAGGCTTTGCGTTCTGTCCACGTACAGGCGCAGAGCGCGGACGGGACAGAGAAAAGCCAGGGCTGGGTCTGCCTCCTCCGAAGGCAGCGCTTGCAGGTTCACCACCTGGTCCCGGAGGGGAGTGGTAGGAACCTTGGGCACGTATCCGGGCCGGGGTCTCAGGATCACGTGAGAGTTAGCCGGGCCAAACTCTAGGCACGATTCGTTCCACCGAAAATGCATGCAGGTCCCCTACCCTCTTGATAGAGGCCAATGCAACCAGGAGAACTGTTTTACAGGACAGAATTTTTAACTCAGCTGACTGCAAGGGCTCAAAGGGTGGTCTCTGAAGTGCCGAATGGACCAGAGACAAATCCCAAGAGGGTATAGAGAGTGGGCGAGGAGGATTTAGTCTCCTTGCTCCCCTCAGGAACCTGACGATCAGGTCATGCTTTCCCAGTGACTTACCTTCAACTGCATCGTGATGTGCGGCAAGGGCGGCAACATACACTTTAAGGGTGGAGGGAGACAGCCTTCGCTCCAGCCCATCTTGCAGGAAGGAAAGCAAGGCTCTGATCGAGCAAGTTCGGGGGTTCTCCTCGTGAGAAGAACACCAGTCAACGAATAGGTTCCACTTCAATGCATAGAGGCGCCTCGTAGAGGGGGCTCTAGCGGAAGTGATGGTGTCAACTACCGCTGGGGGTAGGTCACCTAGAACCTCCGCGTCCCATCCAGGGACCAGACAAGGAGTTTCTAGAGGTCTGGACGCGGGTGCCAAAGGGTGCCCCGTCTCTGAGAGAGCAGGTCCTCTCTCAGAGGAATGGGCCAGGGAGGGGCTGTTGCGAGGAACACTAGTTCGGGGAACCAGGTCCGGTTGGGCCAATACGGCGCAACTAACAAGACCTGCTCCTCGTCCTCCCTGACCTTGCACAAGGTCTGTGCAAGAAGGCTCACTGGGGGAAACGCATACTTGCGTAGGCCCGGGGGCCAGCTGTGTGCCAGAGCATCCGTGCCAAGGGTCCCCTCGGTCAGGGAATAGAACAACTGGCAGTGAGACGTGTCCGGGGCGGCAACAGATCTACCTGTGCAGTCCCGAAGCACCTGAAACTCAGCTGGACCACCTGGGGATGGAGTCGCCATTCTCCCGGTAGCACCTGCTGCCGTGAGAGCTTGTCGGCTGCACAGTTGAGCAGGCCAGGAATATAAACGGCACGAAGCGACCTCAGATGCTTCTGACTCCAAAGGAGGAGATGGTGGGTGAGTTGTGACATGCGACGGGAGCGCAGACCACCTTGACGGTTGATGTACGCAACGGTCGCAGTGCTGTCCGTACGGACCAGTACATGTTTGCCTTGTAGCGGCGTTTTGAAGCGGCTCAATGCAAGATGTACTGCTAACAACTCGAGGCAGTTGATGTGCCAATGCAGTTGAGGCCCAGTCCACAGACCTGAAGCTGCATGCCCGTTGTACATGGCCCCCCAGCCAGTGGCAGAGGCATCCGTGGAGACCACAGAATGCCTGGACACTTGTTCTAGGGGAACACCTGCCCGCAGGAACGAAGGGTCCGACCACAAGCTGAGAGTTTGGCGACAGTGCGGAGTCACTTGGACCCGGCACGAGCCGCTCTGCCACGCCTATCTTGGGACTCAATCGTGGATCCAGTGTTGGAGCGGCCTCATATGAAGCAATCCGAGCTGCGTTACCGCGGCTGCAGATGCCATATGCCCCAGGAGCCTCTGAAACAATTTCAGTGGAGCCGCTGTTCTGATTCTGAGTGTGCTCACGCAGTTCAACACTGGCTGGACGTGGGGCTCGGTGAGGTGCGCTGTCATGTTGATCGAGTCCAACTCCAAACCGAGAAAAGAGATCCTCTGTCCGGGGGTGAGTTTGCTCTTTTCCCAGTTGACCCGAAGCCCTAGGTGGCTGAGGTGACTGAGCACAATGGGAGCAATGGCCGCCTCCGCGACTTTCGTGAAGACACGGGGTGAAAGGGCCAGCCCGAAGGGTAAGACTTCGTACTGATATGCCCTTCCCTCAAACGCAAAGCGAAGAAACGGTCTGTGTCGAGGGAGAATCGAGACATGAAAGTACGCGTCCTTCAGGTCGATCGCTGCAAACCAATCTTGGGGACGGACGCATTTGAAAATGCGTTTCTGCATAAGCATCTTGAACGGCAGTCTGTGAAGGGACCCGTTCAAGACACGCAGGTCCAATATTGGCCGTAACCCACCGCCTTTCTTGGGTACAATGAAGTACGGGCTGTAGAAGCCAGTCTTCATATCGGCTGGAGGGACCGGCTCGATCGCGTCCTTCGCCAGTAGGACTCCGATCTCTGCCCTGAGCACAGGGGCACTGTCCGCCAGAACACGGGTGAACAGAATGCCCCTGAAACAGGGGGATGCCGGACGAACTGAATCGCATAGCCGAGGCTGACAGTACGGATGAGCCAGCGAGACGGGCTGGGAAGCGCTAGCCAGGCTCCCAGACACCGCGCAAGCGGAACCAACGGCACCACAGACGTACCCGGGGTGGGGCAGCGCGGCGGAATGCAGGGACCCGACTCGGACGGCATAGCGGCCCGGAGTGGGGTCTGAGTGTGTGGTGCAACACGTACCTGCTTCCGTCGAGTTCTGTCGGCAGAGTGAGTGTGCGGAGGCGTCAGTGCGTCCAGAACACTGCCACTGCTGCTCACTAGCGATGAAAGAGGGGCTTGAGGGTGACAAGGCATAGCGTCGTCCACCGCCAAGCGCGCCCTCTTAGGACCCAGAGGTTTCAGAAATTGCTCTTGTTGAAAATGTGGGTACCACTGGCCCGTGGGTCAGTGGCGGAACAGAAAGAAGGAAACAAAAGATTCTCTAACCCGGCCCTCCATCGGGGGAAGGAGTGGTGCCTTCACCACTTCCTGAAGAGCAACTTGGTCGACCTCTGGGTCGCCCGTCTCAGGGTCGTTTGCACCTGCGCTTGCCTCCTGGTTTGGCAGCGGCTGAACGGACGTGGTCGACTTCCTGCGGCCTGCCTCTCGCTGAGGCCTGGATGGTGGCTGCTGCTGCTGAGGCTTAGCGGGAGCGGAGGACGCCGCAGGAGGTCGACCTCGGTGACGAGCGGACGGAGGGGCTGCGGCCGGCGGACGGCTGGGAGCAGCAGCGGTCTACCGGGGCAGGATGTGTCGGATGGCCTCCGTCTGCTTCTGGGCGGCCGAGAACTGTTGGGCGAAGCTCTCGACCGCATCGCCGAATAACCCAACCTGGGAAAGAGGGGCATCCAGGAACCAATATTTATCGCTATCCGTCATATCTGCCAGGTTGAGCCAGGGGTGGCGTTCCTGGACCACCAAGGTGGACATCGCCTGACCGACTGAACGTGCGGTTTTCTTTCGCCGCTCGGAGAGCGAGGTCGGTTGCCACACGGAGCTCCCGGAGAAGCTCTGGGTCAGAACCACCCTCGTTCATTTCCATGAGCGCCTGGGCCTGATGGACCTGAAGAAGCGCCTGGAGGGCGGAGGGCAGAAGCAGCCTGTCCACAGGCTCTGCAAGCCTTCGCTGTAAGACCGGACGAAATTACATGCCTTGGACGGGAGGCGTGGATTGCCCCGCCAGGAGGAAGCGGACGCCGGACACAATTGCATCACTACGGCACGCTCCACCGGGGGGAGATCCACATACCCCTTAGCTGCCCCGCCGTCGAGGGTTGTGAGGAGGGAGGAGCCACTAGGACGGCTTCTGGCACTATGCAGCGCCTTCCACGTCCCAGTAAGCTCCTCATGCACTTCCGGAAAGAATGGCACTGGGGCGGAGCGCTGAGAACCAGCACGGCCCGCACCGAGATACCAATCGTCCAACCGAGAAGGCTCGGGACGTGGTGGAGGGTTCCACACAAGCCCATCCTTCTCGGCGGCCCAGGAAAGCATAGCCGCCCATTCTGGATCTGACTCGGGCAACGCCACACTCCCAGAGGGGGGTAACGCAGCCGAATCCTCATCTCCAGAGGACTGAAGCTCCCCCTCCGATGCTGCGATCGACATCTGATCGTCAGGTGGAGCTCCAAAGGACACGGTTGGCCGTCCATGAGAAAGACCAGTGTGTTCCTTTGAAGGCTCCAACGGTGGCAGCGCTTGAGAGGCGTGAGGGGCCCGCGGAGATTGCCTCGGCGGGGAAGCCCTCACAGTAATCCTCATATCACCCTGACCATGCGCAAAAGTAGGTCTATTCTGAGGTCCAGAATAAACACTAGATCTGGGCATATGTGAGGGGACTGCACCTCCCTTGAGGTAAGCGAGTCTTGATCTTGGCGCTGCCATAGTCATATTCCCGCAATGAGAACATGAACTATTCACAAAAGCTGCTTCAGCATGCTGAATCCCCAAACACGAGAGGCAACAATTGTGGCTGTCTGCTGGCGCCAGGGAACGACCGCACCCAGAAACGCACAAGCAGAATGTCATCCTGAAAAGGACGCAGCGTCACACTTGTGTTGCTCTTTTAGTTGAAAACAATAAATATAAAGAGAAAAAAGTTCACAATTAAAGTTCTAACCGCTTGCTTTCAAAAAAACAATTTTTTACTTTTACTTCAAATACTTAAGTACATTAAATATCAGAAAATTACTTTTGATACTTAAGTACAGTATATATCAGATACTTTAAGACTTTTACTTAAGTATTATTCTAAAAGGTAACTTTCACTTCTACCAAAGTCTTTTTCTAGGACAATACTAGTACTTTTACTCAAGTATTGCTTTCTAGTACTTTATACAACACTGCCGGTAGGTGAAGCGAGTTTACCCGCCACAACACAACATCTCCCGCATGTGACTGGTGCTAATTTCCATCCCTGACACACAATGCCCAAATGTAAACAAAACAAGTGTGTTTGTTCGTGGTCATTGTAGAGAATATAAGGATGAACCAAACACAAATGAATCTTCCATTTGATTCATTCAAACAGAACTCAATCACTAATTCAGCCATAAAAGATCCCGACGCCAGATAGTCTAGGCACCCCCTCCAGAGAAGATTTTTATGGCCAAGACTCCATAAAGAGATAAGCCAAAGCAGGAAGAACTTGTCATTGTTCATTCTTAACCAAGACAAATCTCCTCACAAATGGTCAAACAGGCCTGACCACCTTTGACCTCCCTCAGCATCACCACTGCTAAACAGGACAGAGTTATTTAACAGACCACGCTTTCATTCAGAGACCAGAAAGACTTTTACACTTTACATATCAAACCACATTAATTCTGCACATTCTGCAGAAAACAACTCACACAGAACAATGCTCAGTGGACTCATAATCAAACATCATAATTCTTGTTTTTCCTACAATTCATGTTTGTATTATGCTTAGATTCCATATAAATCATGTAATGATGATTATAACTGTGTGTATGAATGAACGAGTATCGTGCTTCCAATCGAAATAATCGTATGCCCTTAATTCTTAAGATGGCTTGAGTGAAATCTGTGTAAAATGCTTTGTATGATTATAATAATCTATAATGTTAAACTGTGATCTCTTGTTCTCTCTGCTTAGTGTTGGAGAGCAAGCAGATCATAGATTCCGCCTGATTTACGATAAGAAGAAACGAGGTCCACCTCCTAAGATGATGCCATTGTCCAATTGGCCAGAATTCTCCAAAAGAGGTTGGACTAACTTTAAGTTAAAGACCCGAACAAGGCAGTTCAGTTCAGTCCAGAGAGCCGTTCAGAGAGCAGTTCAGTTTCGGTTTGGTTCAGTTCGGCAGTTCGGTTCGGTGTTGAATTAAGTTTGTGCCTCTCTCTACAAACAGCAAGAGAGTGTTCATGTTCGTACACTACATCGACCAGACCAAGTTAGACCAAGCCAGCAGACAAACCCATCAAGATCGGAGTTTAAACAGCTTCATTCAAGCCATCTCATCTCTTACTTTCATTTCTTCCTTTATTTTATTTTCTCGTTAAAAGTCTCGTTCTAAGTTAAGTTTTGCTGTAAAGGTCGTTTACACGTCTCTCCTGCAACGCAGTTCGAACTGTAAAGACTCTTGTTCATCCATCCGCCAACACATCACGTGACCGGCGGTTCAGAAACTCCAGCCAGGCACTCCAAAGACAACCAGCCACGCGGATCCAGCCGGGAAACCCCTCTGACGAAGCACCTCAAATAGGGAATTCCCTGGCCTAAGCAACGCAAAGGACAAGCAAGTAACCTCCAGACTCTAGCTGAACTGGTGTTATTAATTTAAATTGAATAACCTGTCTAAGAAACGAAGGTTTAAATTAATGCTTGGTGGTTCGTTCAGGTTTATGTCTTACAAAGTGCATCTCACTCTGAAAACTCACTCTTTCTCTCTCTTTCTCTCTCTTCCTCTGCGCCTCGTATGAATGTGTGTGTGTGATTGTGTTTAGACCTTAGTTTTATGTGTTTAGAATAATCAATAAAGTCTTGTTTATATTTGAAAAGATATTTGTCTTGTTTTGTGTGCTTACACATTTAATGTCTTGTACTGCCGATCTAAGGTTACCTTGCTAATACATAGTGTTTCACTATAGATTGGATATTTATATCTGTTGCCAAGGTTTAAATTACGGCCCGTTCAAATGAACTCTAAACGAGTCATTTGCTCGGTTCCATAGTGATTCGGTCAATGATTCATTGCAAATCGATGAATCATTCCCTTTGAGCTAAATTGGCCTTCCGGCCCCCTTAAATACATTTTATGTATATTATTATTATGTAGGTTCGCTACATCATGGATTAGTTCCTGTAGCGTTAGCAGAACAGGGCTGTTGATGGTGATTGGTTGGAGATTGGCAAACCTCATTCCCCCAAAGAGGAACACAGGGTTGACGTGAGTCTTTAAAAACATCTTAAATGATCTGAAAGATTTTAGGCCATAAAAACGTGCTCTAATATTATTTAAAAAAGCATTATTATCAATTAATTTATTATTTGCAGAATTCTGTTGATGTATATGAATGCAGATTCCAGCTGCTGTGTTTAAAGGCAGTCAGGCTTGACTTTTCTCCATTGAGGTTCACTGACCGCATGTGAATGCGGGAGACCACAAGCAGTTTCACATCGCGCTGTAGCGAACAGTTCGGGGAATTCTGACCTGGGCGTTCATCTGACATGAAGATGAAACCAAGAAAAGACGAAAACAACTTTGCATAGTGTAGGAAAGGGGAGTAGAAATGTTTCACATTTTCAATTCAATTTATTTGTGTCATTTATTAATTGACATGTGGTGCTCTGAAATTTTTTTGAAGGTTTAACTGCAGCTTTAAGACTTTGAGCAAAGCTTTTCCAGTCCCACTTACCTTAGAAACCTGCTTCATGTTCTCCACACTAGCCACATGTGCCCTCAATTCCCTGCATTATTGAGTCATTAGCATTTGACATGTTTTGTGCATGATGACAGTGTCTGATATTGTAATAAGAGAAAACAGATGCTCCACATCACAAACTCAGGTGCTCAGGTGAAGATGCAGTGGATATAATTCAGATATAGCAATGGCATTCCTGTGCCAATCTGTGTCTTTACAAGTCTGTGGAGCACACTTCATGAAGCAGTTGTCCTGTAAAACCTACTCTGAGCATGTTAAGGGGTTCGTTCACTCGAAAGTGAAAATTTTAGATATTTTGAAGATTGTTGATTTTCAGAAAGACATTTTTCATAACTTATTTTATAAATTTAAATAAATAAATTTAAAATGATAAATGAATAAAACAAATTCTGACATCATTTACCCTCATGTTGTTCCAAACTTTAATGGATTTCTTTCAATCCATAAAAGTTTGGAACAACATGAGGGTAAATGACGTCAGAATTTGTTTTATTCATTTATCATTTTAAATTTATTTTTTAATTTCCTCTGAATAAATTTGCACAAATAAGTTATTTTATTCCATTTATCATCCAATAATCAAAGTGGTCATGGATGTCCTTCATGAAATTGTCAAATTTGTGTGTGTGTGTGTGTATAAAGGCCTGTATTTATGATTTAATATAATTCTTCCATAGCCTTACTTAGTGAAAACTGGCTAAAATAAAAATGTGTTTTTCCTGTTTGATTGAAAGAAAGAAAATGTACATGATTTATTTTGAGATGTATTTTGTGTGCGTTTGTTCTGGTGTAGAAATATGGTATTACTTTTATTAGTTTAGGTCTTAAAAACATTACATTTTATGTTAAAGTGTGCAACAACCCTCGAAAAGACAGTTTGGGAAGCACAAGACCAAGAAAAACAGTGATATGTTGCAACAATCAAAACGGTTTACAATAAATTTCAGCTTTTTGCCATAGTCACGGTTTTGTTTTTACAGTAGTAGTTTTTTTTTAATATTACAAATACATGACATATTGACTTCACAATGAAGTTGGAAATGACTGATGTAGCAGCATTGAGCTGTAGAACCATGATTATCTGTCTTCATTACAATAATATCTTCAAACATTACCTGTAATAGTGTGACATCCACAATACTTGGATTCATTTTCATGAAAAATGTTAGTACTTTTGCATGTCTGGATGCCTGGCACTAAAGGTTTGTCAGTGACAACAAATACTCAACTCACCAAAACACTAGGCATCCCACGCCTTTATAAGTTAGTAAGCATCAGAGGCACTTCTGCTACTAGCACATGACATTGATGGACATGTATGTTTATCTTAACAAGAGATCACTCCTGACATCCTTTCTTCCACTAGCCAATCATGACATGTGAAACCTCTTGATTTGAGTCAAGGTTGAGGTAATTAGGCTCTTGAGAGAGAGTGGACGTTGTTAAAAGATGTTGTTAAAGGTTTGATTCATCATGTGTTGCTGTTACAGCATGCAAATCAGTTTAAAAGGAAGAGTGGAGGTGTGTTTGTCCTTCATATGATGGTGTTGTCCACAGGAGCGCTGGTGGAGTCTGTGCCGAGATCCCTACAGCGGCCGGGAGACAGACGCAGGGTGTTAAACAGGGACGTCCGGAACGACTTGCAGAGGAAGAAGTAAATGAGTGGATCCAGTACTGAATTGAGGGAGGACAGCCACAGCGTGCTCTCCTTCAGCTGGAAGAAGAACAGCTTCTGCTGGCAGTTGAACATCTGTCCTCGGGTCTGGCTAATAGTGTACGGCACTCGGGCGAAGTGGAAGGGAACAAAGCACACGAAGAAGACGGCCAACACCAGGAACACGTTTGCTTGAATGCTGGTCTTGTTGAGCGGCTTGTGGGGAACATCCGCTCCTCGCCTCGCCTCGTGTTGAGCTCGTGTGCGGGCGTACGACTTGTAGAGCTCTTTGGAGATGAGCGTGTAACATATGATCACGGTTACGAGGTTTCCCCAGAAGATCACCTGGCACACGTGGTTGACCACCTCGTGCCACTTCAGTCCCATCTCGGTCTTGAGGTCGCTGCATTTAAAGTGGCCCGAAGTCTTGGGGCGGCTCGTCAGGATGACGTTGGGAAGCACGAGAGCCAGCAGAGAGGTCCATATGAAGGCCGAGAGCAGCTTTCTGTGGAGCAGGCGTCTACGGCTGGTGCCTACGAAGGGCCACATGGTCTTTCTGCAGCGGTCGATGCTGATCAGGCCGAAGAACAAGATGCTGATGTACATGGTGAGGTAGAACAGCACAGAAGACACGCGGCACACAAACACACGCACGCCGACGGTTGCTAAGTTCGCATCGGCGAGGATCTTAAAGGGGAAGGTGAGGGTCATGATAATATCAGCCACAACGATGTTCTTCAGATAGATGATGAAGTGAGATTTACTGGGGATTCGGAGGAACACCCACGCTGCCAGGCCGTTGAGAGACGAGCCCAGGATGAAGAGGATGGAGTAGAGGACCGGGAACACGGTGGTCTTCAGCGCGCCCTCGCGGGAACAGGCCGACAGAGACTGGTTCCCCTCGCTCCGGTTGGAGTAAGTGACTTCTGCCAGCGCCGTCACGAGCTCCATGGCTGTGTGATTCCTGTCGCATAAAATACACACCGGATACATTTAGAATAGCATACTACCATTAAGTACAGTTGAAACTCGAAAAATTTGAATATCGTGCAAAAGTTATAATTTGAATGATTATTGCGTACAGCTTATGAAAACCCCAAATTCAAAATCTTAGACAATTAGAATATTACATGAAATCAATTTTTTTAAAAAAGGAATTTTGAAAGGAATTTTCCTTTCAATACAGAAATGTCGGCCTTCTGAAAAGTATAATCGTGCATATACTAAATATATTTGTCTATATCACCTTTTAATTTTATTTACTGAAATACATGAACTGTTGCACGATATTCAAATTTTTCGAGTTTCACCTGTGTGTGACTAAAGAACTTTAGGCAACATTGGCCACAACTGTTATTTTTTTTCTTATCTAATCATAAGTGTATAATACAAATGACATATCATAGAATTATTAAGTGTCTTTAGCTACTATGTACTACATTTAACCTTTGAAAACCCTGTAACACCGTTTGTGTTCCTGGTAAAAAATGTTCAGCCTTTTAAATATTGCTTGTAAATCCCTTATGCTAAATTAATCACCAAATATTGGATTCAATCTTTTTGTCAACTTGTTTTCTATCAGTTAGGTCAGGTTTGGTATTTCTTTTTGAAACTGATTGATCGTAGACCTCATTGATCTGAGGATAAAGTTCATCTCTGAAAAAGAAAGCCTGTAATACTTAAAATAGTTTGTTTGTGTACATGAACGTGTGTGTGTTGTGTGTGTGTGTGTGTGTGTGTGTGTGTGTGTGTGTGTGTGTGTGTGTGTGTGTGTGTGTGTGTGTGTGTGCATGTATCTTTATCTTTGCAAGCAAACATGTTCACATGTACACATGAACACACGCCTGATTTTAAACGGATGGTCATTTTTGACCAATATAAGCTCAATGAGGCCTACAACCAGGGCTTAATTTGAGCCGGAACACGCCAGAACATGTTCCGGCACCTCCGACGCTGTGTCACTATGGAAAATCAATTGCCTAAATGAAAAAAAATAAAATGACTGTTTGGGTTTAATGTTGTTATCTGTCTTGTTAGTCTTTATTCCCCATTGAAGTTCCACAAAAATCTTTGAGGATGTTTTGAGGTGAATTTTCAGGGTAAGACACTAAGTGACACATGCCATGCGCGCTTGTTGTGCTGGTTGAGATTGCTGTTAGTCTCTTTTCACTCAGGGGAAAAATGTCAAAAAGACAACAAAGTTTGCTTAACTTTTTAAAATATGCTGGCCAGTCAGATCCCAAACAAGCAAAAATGGTTTCCGCCGATCTAGAATGTGGAGACCGCGGTGGACACAGCAGTAACGTTAGTACGCCTACCATGAATGCTGCTAATGCACCTGTCGTTAGCAGAGATGATGATGACCCACACGGGGAAGGAGATGAAGATGACGACGAGACCGCTGATGGGCACTTTGAGTCTGAGAGAGATTGTGATGGCGACAAAGCATTTGTGGGGGATACTCAAACTTGTCATATCTGGACAAATGCTCAGGTTACAGAGAAAAAGTTATCCCTGGCTTACAATGGACAAAAACTGGACTGGGCTGTGTTTGTGTTGATTATTGGGTTGTCATCATTGCAATAAATAGCCTACTATATATGGTTTAATTTCTATGTGTATATTTAAGTCCCACAAGTAGCCTGTTGCTATTTATGTGGTCACATGATGGACTGTTTGTCTCATCCAGTGGGTTTTTTTTTGGTTAATTTAATAGTCCGATGGATAATTGCTGCTTGTGAAAACAATTGTTAAAAAAACGATTGTTGAAGTGTACTTTTTTTTTGCATGTGCATGTTCTGAAATTAAAATAAACATTGCCTTGATGTACACACAGCGTTTTTTTAGTTAGAGAAGCCGTGTAGCCAGTATAATTTTTTTTCTATTCCCTTACCTCCAACCCCCATTTTGAGTCGCCGGATTTTTTATTTAAAATTACCCACAAATAATGCTTTTTTTTGGTCAAAAATGAAAGTACATAAGCTCAAATCAAAGAGGGATATGATCAATCAAATCCAAAAAGAAATACAATAACAGTCCTTTGAAAGAAAACAAGCTGTTAAAAAGACTGAATCCAATATTCTGTGATAATATTGTGTATTGAGAGATTTATAAGCTATTTTTGTAGGCTGTTCATTATTGATCAGGAACACCACAAGTGAAACAAAATGGGTAGAATATAAATCACAAGAAATTACAAAGATTCTCAAACAAAAGTTGGGGAAGTAGTTATACCCTGGGTGAGTAAAGTGAGTCCGCTTTACTCCAATGCAATGACGTTAATTAGCATTTTTGGGGAAAAGAATATCCTCTCTAGGTCAAAATGACCTGAACACAACATTAAATAAATCATTTGATAAAAGTCGATTTCTGTGTACATACGTTTTTCTACATTGCACTTATACTATTTTTAAAAAATACCTGCACATAATTACATATATAATGATCAACGATATTTCTTCCTATTCTCCCTTACACCGTAACTCACTCATAGCTCTTACCTTACATCTCAATAGCAGCACACTTTTGCAATGGGCAGGAACACGATAAATACATCGTACCTTTTTTTTTCATTGTAGTTATAGACACTTAATATACAGTGTGATTGATTTTTTTTTTTGAAAATATATATTTTTAATTAATTATTTAAAATATAACTTTCAATATTAACATTTAAAGGTAACAAATAATTATAATGATTTTCTTTAAAAAAAATAACATTTAGAGTAGTGGAGAGTGAGAGATAGATTAATACATGTATTAATAAGTAAAGATAGCAAAACTCAATTACAATGTAAGATATTTTGTGATGGTCCACATGATGTATTATTAGTTGCTTGTTTTGTAAATCACTTAATAGTCAGAGTGCAACACTTACCTCAACATGACTCCAGCGTGATGAGTTTTCCTTGAGATCGCTCGTAGACTCGCTTTATTTCGGACCGTTCTAAAAGGAAACGAATCTTACTCTCTCCCTTCTGCTTTTCGTTTCCTGATATGCCATGCAGACACAAGAGGAAGTTTCAAACGTTATGAAGTCAACTGTGTTTTAGTTCAACTCTGTGCTGACCAAGCCAAAAAGACCCTAAAACCACTGAAAACACAAAGGTGAAACACAATACACCTTGAATTTAATGTATTTAAATAGTCAATGTTTATTTTTAAATATGTAGTGTTTTTCTCAACCCATGTTGTTTCAAAGCAGCCTTACAGAAGATTCGGTCTTAAAACACACAGTGAGGAACCAGATCTTCTTTTGAGAGCACATATCACTGGAATTACTATGAATGTACATATACAAAATATTATGTGTTACACAAGTCATGTTAGATTAAATGATCAGTTCTCACCGCACATGCTTTCTTGAACGTAAGGCTTAAACAGTTAGTTCACCCAACATTTTGGTCCAAAAAGCATAGGACCAGCAAAATGTTTTAACGTGTAGTATTAGCGTGACCATTAAAAGTATGGTGGCCAAAAGAGCTCAATGTGCTGTAACTGAAGAAAATGCATGCAAATATGAAAAACACCGGCAAATTAAGAAAACATCTTCATCTTCAGTTTGACAACACATGTGCTGCAAATACTCACAATGCTATCAAGCGTGGCAGAGCTAAAGAATCGAGACCCAACTACTACAATACAATGAATAATTCAACTTTAAGAGGATCATCACTCTGACGTCACACAGAGAAAGGCTGAAACTAAATGTGCTCTGGTAAGAAATAGAAACATGAGTACCATACAAAATGTTTAATCTTTATTAATTCAAATCACTTAAAAAAACAAGCATATGCCAGGAAGCCATAGCTCAAGCTCTGACCACTGATGTTTCACTCGTCAGTGATGATCAATCAGCGGAGATAATAACACAAATACTGTGACATGACACTTTAAACAGAACAGTATGTAGGGCTAAAGAACGAGGAATATAACCAATCAATTCTGAGAAAAAGCTTCTAGTGTGATAGTCATGATGTGAATAAAAGCTTTTTCACTTTTAACTGGAAGAAGTGCCTTGGATCTTTTTTCTAAAAGTATATTTTTGAAACCCAACCAAAGAGCATCTTCTGGGATGACTTCCCTTCCCTTAAGTCCTTCCAGCAAGAAGCGCTCCACGCTGCTTTCTTTGATACGTGTTCTTTCTCTTGAAGGAAAGGCAAGTTTATTTATTATAAAGCACATTTGTCAGAGAGCTTCATTTGTCAAACTCCTGGATTCCTCGTGACTTTCCGACCCCTCAATGGCCTGGGGTATAAAGTTCACTGTCACACATAATGCCCAAAAAAAAAGAACAGAACACACAGAATGAATGCAGTGACACCACAACACATCCTCGATTGAGAAACAATGCAAACACACACATACTGCACACACACATAACACCATGTTCATGTTTGACTGTAATACTGACACACTTCAGTACAAAAAAATGCTAAGCACTGACACTGAGTCATTTTTATTGTTAGAATAATGATTTTATAATGTCTACATAACTGGAACAGCGTGTGAAAAGATGTGTACCTATATTATTATATATTATATTTGAGGCAAATACATTTAAAATGACCATAAATCTCCCCCAAAACACACAACTGTACAGTTAAAACATTATTGAAGTGAGTGATATTATGTTTGTTTAAAAAAATAAATGTATATTTAATAATAATATCATTATGATGTTATAAAATCAAATTATACTGCCTGGAGGGGTATGGAGATCCCCCCAAAACTAACACATAATTATAGTAACACATAATATACAGAAAGAGACAGTTAAGTTTAGAGAGTTAAAAGGTTAAACCTGTTGGGTTAAACGTTGAAGAGTCTAGCCACTCGAGTGGTTTTTTAAGACATGCCGTATTGCATAAGAGCAGTTTACAAGATTCAATGCAGAGTAGCAGAAAATGTTCATAGAGGAAACTACTGATGTGTAGCAATATATCAGATACGTGCGGTACAGTAATAAAACAGACAGCCTATATATCAAGAGCTAATGTTAATCAAACAATTGTGGTATCATGGAGAGATAAAAAAGTGAATATATATTTTTCCTACAGATATTTGGTTTTGACTCGATGTGTGCCAAATTTGGTGTTATGTCCAAGGACTTTAAGGTATGGTTGCTCGAGGATTTTGCTTTAGAAAATTCAGAAAACTGTAGCTCGTTAATTTTCAAGTTTTTTTAGTAGAGAATGTGAACAATAACTGATTTTTGAAAATGTGCTAATTGCGCCTCATTTTGCCAGCATATGCCATAGGATGTAAATAAGGTTGGGCACAACACACAAGGCCTCATTATAATTAAAAAAAATGTAAGCAATTTTTGTATTCTTTTATGCAATCAAAAGAAAGAAGAAGAAAAAACAGTAAATGTATGCATCTTATGTTGTTCAACTTAACCCTCTGGGGTCGGCTAACGCGCCGGCGCGTTTTGCTCGATTTTTTTCATATAGCAGAAAAATAGACTTAAAATACTCCATTTCTGGTCATACAGACTTAAGAAATATGAAAAAATAAACTGTTAAATGTCTACTTTTTTATGTGTCCACATACAATCGAAATAAAACATTGTGCTTTTGTAAAATAAAGACAATAAACAGGGTGTGCGTTCTGCCTTTCCGTTAACTTTTTTTCTGGAGCACGTCTCTAAATTAAACAAAACTCAGCGAATACTATTCACCCAGGCATGAGCAATATATCTTTATAATCATTTAAGTGTGTACTTTTAAATTATCTAATTCAAAACTAAAATAAATATTCTCTGTTTCTGTAATCTATATAAAAGAGAGAGATGTCAGTCGTTCTAATTATCGTTCTCTCATCTCATTATTCTCTGTAATGTGACACGCCCATGGAGAGCACGCGCTATTCAAACGCAAATGATCTGAAGCAACACATTGAGACGTGTAAACGCCCACATAAACTCTGTAAACACACTATATTTAGTCAGATTAATGTACTGTCGTCTTGCGCGGCTGTGGAATAATCCTGGGACATTTACCTCAGAACAAGCGCTGGTTTATTTTCACTTCGAGGAGGAGCAACAGATTCAGCTGAGAAGTGTGTAAGTGTTTTATTCTTGTGCTTTGTTCTAATCGCGATATAGAATAGTGTCTGTAAACGCAAAAATAGTGTTTGAATATGAATCGGGTGTCTGTGTGTGTGTGAATGAACGAACGCACAGATGCGCACTGTTACAGACTAAAAAATATGAAAGACATTTCGTTGACTAGTTTTGGATAGATTATAAAGTTTTTACTCTAAAATAGACATCAAATGTTGTTAGCCAGTTTCTGCTCATATGTTACATATATAGTATGTTTTGTCAAAAATAAACTAATCAACTAAGATGTTATAGTGTTTGTTCCATTGTAAGCTATATCAAACTAATGAATCCTTAACTTTAAAATATGTATGATAAAATGTATTGGCCTACTTTAATAATCTTACCTCATCATGTTTGACAGAGTCATTAAAAGTGATGAGTCTTTTGCCAAGTCCTGCATGAGCTAAAACAAGCTCTTCTGAACTGCTGGAGTGAGTTTTGGTGTGTTTGGAGCATCAGGTTCAGATAAAACATATATCAGGAGCTTTATCTGTTTTTATCTGTGTAATGGTGTGTCTTGGATGTGCCATTAAGTGGTTTATTCCTCTTGTTTTGTCACCTTGGGAAGTAAACGTTGCAGGAAATTGCCTAAATGCATAAGCCAAAACAAGAATTAGTAAGCTATGAGATGGTTTGTCAAATCATCAATGAAAGCTGGGTTTAGGTGGAAAACTTATTTCAAGATCAAACAGAACAAAAACTGTCTTGCTTCATGTTGTCACGGGTGTGGTGCGTGCTGAACAGGGGCGTGTCTAGAAGGGGGGCACGGGGTGGCACTGGCCCCCCCTGGAATATGATTGGCCCCCCCTGGTGCCCCCCCAACATCATTGGGCTAGATTTACTGTTAACCTGACAATGCCCAACGCCATTGGATCAGAGCGCTGTCAATCACTGCTTGATTTGCGATTCGCAAAGCGGAATCACAGGTCCGCGTTTTTCAAACAGTAGGAGAGAGAGAGAGATACCTCGACACGTCATTGTTTATGGTACATACACACTACACACTCAATTACAATATATATTTTGAAATATCGCACCGTATGTTAGTCTGATTACTTTCATGTGTGACTGATCAAGCCAGTAGCGTTAGATCAACTAACGTAACTTCGGCAGACTGAATAGAGATGACTTGTCAGTGTTATTCCGCGGCAGATCACACGACCTAAAAAAATCTATTTTTATACATTTTTAATAGTTTACTTTATCTGTTGTTTTAAAGACTAACGGCATTAAATATCTACAGTGGCATAGGGCGAGGGCGTGGGGTGCTTGAAAGCAGATTGATGCGTTCGAATCCGCCTTTTGCCGAACTCTCTCTTCTCCCTTTTCCCAACACAGATGTAAAATGTATACCATAAAGGTCTCTAGCGTTATATTTTGCCAACGAACTAAAATAAAAAAACGTGATATGGCTTTGTGCCTTTACAGAACAGCACGAGATTGTAATTAAGTAACCTAGGCATTCTGTTTGTGCTGCGTGATTTAAAGAAAGTGTGCACTTTGCTCACGCGATCAGCATGGTGATCTGGTGTTTTCTCCTAAATAAAACCTCAAAGGTTTATTTCTTGCAAGTGAAGAAATTAGGACAAAAGTATTGTAATTTTCCTAGTGTAATGTAAAATATAGGCTACTTTTGAAATATTCCTTTCCATTTATACAGTACATTTATAGGCGATATGGATTTTACGTAATAGGAATAATTATATAAATCATTATTACATTATTATAATAATTGTTTGGCATCCTTAAACACCAGTGATAATGTAATGTAGACTGAGACTCTCATTACTAAAAAGATGTTTGAGCCCTCTTTAATGTCCAGATACAAGTCAATGCTTTTCCTTTGTTCAATGTCACAGTTTATGGGTTGAAGCTCTTAATGTTGAGCTCTCAAAGTGCACCAGATTGATGCATTTAACCTTAAAATGTACAAAATTTTCTTGCAGGGGAGCATGCCCCCGAACCCCCCTAGCGGGACAGAGGTCCACCCAACATAGTTTTACAAAATCCTATGGGAAAGAACAATAATTTAAAGGCTATAAAGCCTAGGTTACATGACTATTGAATAGTCTTAGGTAAAGACTATTAAAGCCTAGGTGATGTTTTTTTTATTTATAAGAACAAAACTGTGTGGTCCAATACATGTAAAATACAAAATAATTTTCAGGCTCTTGTTCAGTACCACATTTAATACCATCTATATTAGGGCACTGGATATTGCAAAGATTTTTTAAATCGCGTTTAATATTTTCTAAACAAGTATTTATTTCTCGTTGAATTTTCTAGCTGATTTCCCATGGGCCCCCCCTAACTGGTTCTTGGTCCCCCCTGTGCCCCCCCATTTATAAAATCCTAGAATTGCCCCTGGTGCTGAAGAAGAGGCTTAATCTAAAAGGCTCCAATGCAAATGTTTTACTGATACAAAATCAACAAACTGGTACAGGCAGGCATATGGTAAACACACAAAGATAACACCCACATTAATATACACACAACCGACCAGGGGGCTGTTCCATAAAAGACGCTTAGAAAAGCGGGGATTAAACTCCAAAACCGGACTTGAATGAGCCTAACAAATAAGTTGGGGCTAAAGTGGTTCCATAAAAGGTAATTGAAGTTCACGCAATCTCACTAATTTGATCCAGGTTTATCTAGTCTAGATAATTGCGTGTGCACGCGTTTCTGAAGCAGCCCTAGAGGTCGATCGTGGATCAAATCGATCCACCATCAAACAGCGTATATTTTGTGCTGTTTTATGCATTTGTGACATGTTTTCCCCCCCTCAGTGCAAAACTTACATTATACAGTTATATTCTCCATCTGCAAATGTTAGAAAGTCCATTTTGCTGCTAATCTTCATATTGAACGAGCGCTGCTGCGCGCATGCGCGCCAAATAGGTCTGCAATAATTCTCACTAAAATATACTTTTTGCTTGGAAAATTAATATGCAATATTTTATAACACGAGGATTATCTTCTAATTATAATAATTTATCTTTAGGATGTTGGATAAGTTGCAGTGAACTTCTAGCTCATTACACTTATATATTTTATACTTCTAATAAAAAAAGAAATTGAACAGAAGTAGCCTAATTCAGGGATTTTTATTTTTTTTATTAGATCATTTCATTTTTTTTAACAAACTAAATATATAAAGATTTATTTATTGTTTTATTTATATGTATGTGTTGGTGGGTATTATCACAAAAGAAAAAAAAAGTAGAAGGAAAAATAAGGAATATTTATTGGGGGAAAATATGATGTCTTTAAAGGAACTGTCCATATAATTGTGTTAAATGTGTTTGAATTGAAAGACATAATAAAGTACATAATATAAAATATATATATATATAAAAATATATATATATATTATATATATATATATATATATATATATATATATATATATATATATGCTAAAATATTTGTTAGTTGGATATTATATGTCCCTTATTTAAAATTTTAAACCTACAAGTGTATTTGGGGTAAATCAAATGTACAATATACTGTCAATTACTAAGCTCAGATTAATCTTACCAGTTAAAATTTATACTGTGCTTTTGTAATTATTTATTTTTTGATTTTAACTTCTGCTTTAAAAAGATTTTTTTAGATTGTGTTCTAATGTTCTTCTAATAATCATAAACATGTACTAAAACAAAAACCAGACAAACTGCCAAATAAAACAAGAGAGCAATGTATTCATAAATCTTTAAAACAATCTAATTAAATCTTGGGCACAAAACATTCAGCCAGTAAAAAAACAAAACCTGTAGTATGTATATTGTATTTATCTATATATCTATATCTATAAATACAGTACATATATATATATATATATATATATATATATATATATATATATATATATATAATATATATATATATATATATATATATATATATATTAGGGGTGTAACGGTTCACAAAATTCACGGTTCGGTTCGATACGATACACTTGTGCCACGGTTCGGTTCGGTACGGTTCGGGACGTTTTCAATGCAGAAAAAAAAAAAGAAATGCCAGATAAAATTCCTTGATTTTTTTATTTATTATATTTTTATTAAAACTAACATCATAAAGTATGATATATTTTTTTACTTTGAGCAATGATGGAGCTATACTTGACTTTTCTTATGAGCATATAAAACAAAACAGCTCCATGGACAAAATGAAATGTTATATTGTAGTAACAAAGGTTTATTTTAGTTCAGATTAACATCTGAGGGCAGCATTTGTATTCATAATGTGAAAATAAAACCAACGTAATGTTACTTGAAAGCATTGTAGCCTACTATTCCTGCCAAACCTCCATGATTACAGTTAATGTTACAATAAATCCATGGTGAATGATGATCTGTGACACTGAATAGTTCATTCATGGCACAATGTTTCTTCCTGGTTTCCACGTCAGCGCGGTTTGATCCGTTAAAAACGGAAAAATGTGAATGTTTCTCACTAGATCTCGCAGCAATGTTATTACTTCAAGTTCAATAGCGAATTCAAACGCTTTCTTATGTCTCAGCGCTGTGTAGTAACAGAGATCGGCTCGCGCTGCATTAGTCCAAACTGATAAACAGTCCGTCAACAACATAATAACGAGTAGCTCATTTTCGTTCCGCTTACATTACATTTGTCATTTGATGTTGGGCAATGTTGTGGTCGCGCCAGCATCCTGAGTGCGCTTGCCGCGCGCCTACATTTAAAATAACGAAATTTTGGTCGGCAGGAAAAATAGTCCAACGAACCGTTCGGTTTGAAAATGCGTACCGAAAACCGAACCGAAAGCCTCGTACCGAACGGTTCGATACGAATACGCGTATCGTTACACCCCTAATATATATATATATATATAGTGTAGAGTGACAGTGTAGAGAAAGAATTCTCTGATAACCGAGGCACTCCTTAATTTAAAGGGCTTTATTATAAAAATGACATGTCCTAAACGACAACTTTAAAACGCCTTATATATGTGTCTATATTGTCTATATTGTAGCCTTATTTAAGTTTATTTTCTGTATACTGTGTATTTATTTTTGGACTAATAGTGGTTAATAAAGTCCAATAATGGTATTAGAGAGTGTCAGTGGTAATATCTTTGTGTTCTTGTCGGTCAGTGTTGAGGATCTGTGTAACAACTGAGGCTTAGCCTGACAGTTAGCCTGCCCTGGACCAGGCTAGTTTCCCAGCATAAGTTGCCAGGGAAACTGAGTTTGAACTTTTTTAAGTTTGATTTATGAAACCGAATCCACCAAAAATAAGCCTGACTAACCGAAATAAGCCTGGCTTATACTCTAATCTGGGCAGAAGGAAACTAAATACAGATACAAATCAAACATAAGGTGATCAGGTGACACGGAGGATGAAGACGGTGAACAGGGGTAATTGAGGGAGTGAGTTCAGGTGTGGAGACAAGGAGGATTCTGGGAAGTGTAGTGACGACGAAGACAGACTGGTGTAGACAACACTTTGACACATATGATCCTGGGTCCCTGTAGCGTCAGGAGGGAGGACGAGGTTCAGCTTCAGAACAGTCATTTTAACACAAACTACAGCTATAATATTTAACTGACTGACAGACTGTAGGCGAATGTTGCAACGAGTAACCATTCCAGTTGCATACAAGAAATAATAATAATTAGGGCTGCTAACTTTTCAATAGTGATGGGAAGTTTACTCTTTTCATCCATGCATCCCAATGTCCATAATATCCATCCTAAAATAGTATGTCCCAAAGCATAGTATGTTGAATGAAAGGACTGTGTCAAAAGTCCCCAGATGGTCTACTATTTTTATTTATTTATTTAATTAATTTAATATGCAACAATATTATTGATCTGCCTGCATTGACAGCATTATCACATTTATATCAGGCACATCAGAGTCATCTCAGTAGAGCCATTTGGGTCCTGCAACAGCCACAAGAAGAGCTGAAAGGATGTTCAGACGGCACCTTGAATAGCTTTGGCAGCTGATGAATCGACTGATATTAATGACAATGCTCAGCTTGTGGTTTACATCAGATTTTACCATGCAGAGAAAAGAGATTTCATTGAGGACATCTTAGGTGTCACAGCACTTTCAACACACACCAGAGGAGAGATGTTTGCCACAAAAGAGATGTTAACCCGAAGAGGGATCAGCCTGAAACAGGTGTCCATCTCCACTGATCACTCCATGATAGGAAAAGAAGAAAGGGGAAAATCCAGACCTCTGCTCATATCACTGTATTATCCATCTGTTCTGTGCTCCACTCGGTCAGAAGAGTATGCAGAAGTTATGGATACAGTGATGAAACTGATCAACTTTCTCAGGGCGTCCTCATCACTTCAGAGAATTCGTGGCACAAGTTGATGCCAATGCAAATGACCTACTGCTTCACTGCAATGGTAGATGGCCGAGCAAAGGAAGGGTCCTAGCACGTGTCTGGGCAATTAGAAATAAAAATGTTAAGAACCACAGGTGTTTTTCTCAGTTTTTAGAAGATGACAGGAAAAATGAATATAATGGCATTCCTTGTTGACATAACTTCACACCTAAATTACCTCAACTTAACAAGGCAAGAACAACTCTGTGTGTGATTTGGTAGCTTCTGTCCAGTCTTTCCATAGGAAGCTGTATATTTTCAAAGAGGACTGCACACATTTTCCTTCACTGAAACAAATCAGTGAGAGAGACGCTTCCTTTCATGTGGAGGTCATACAGAAACTGATACTTCTCCTTTTCATTCAGAATCCATTTCTGGTAAACAAATGTACTTACATTTTCGCATGAGGCAACACAGTAATACAAATTGGCATATGTGGGACTGATACAAATATGGAGCTGGTTGATCTTCAAGCAAATGAGGCATTAAAAGAGCAGTGTGGAGGTTGTGACCCTGCACCTTCTGGATGCAGACTTTGCCCAGAGGATACTTTCCCTGGACTTAGAAAAGTGGCACTACAGACCTTTAGCATGTGTGGTTCAACGTATAGCTGTGAGTCTGCTTTCTCAACGCTTAACATTATCGAAAGTAAATACAGGTGAAGAATGACCAATGAAGATTTACATTCCAGTTTGAGGATTGCACTGACCCCATTCCTCCCAAGATCCAAAGTGTTGGAAAGGAAAGGAAAGGCCAGAGCCAATTTCTCCTATTGAAGTTCTCAATCAGACAATGTATACAAATTAACAGGAATGTAATGCGATTTTTTTTCTTCGGAACTAGAAGTTTTATGCTTCCATCTTTAAGTTAAACCCAGTTCAGCCTAACAGACAATTTTATTTAAATTTCATAAGAGGTTATTTATATTTTTATGGACTTAAAGTAACAGTACAAAATAAGAGACAAAGGGTTTCTTGCACTTTTTCATTTTTCCAACACTGGTGGCTCTATTTTGTGTTTTCTGAATGATATTGCTGATTATCTTTTAGCAAACGAAACTTGAAGCACAGAAGAGATCAGTGTTCAACATTAGATACATTTAGTTTTAAGTAGAGACAATACATGTGAATGAAGATAAATGGGATATGAGATTTCTGATTTATTTGTACAGGGAGGTTTGCGGTTATTGACTGTAATTTGTAATCTCAGTTCAGCTGAAAAAAGCACTTTAGTTTTCCTTTTAAGTTGTTAATGTTGAAATTAATGTATGTTCAGTGCAGATTTAGAGATGAAGGCATTTTGCACAGTTTCTTTCAATATATTTTTGCCAGACATGGTTACTGGTTGAATTTCTATATTTTGCACCAAAGCAACTTAAAAGACATACCAGAACAGCATTAAAATGATATCAGTTTTGTGAAGGATTACTTATGTCTGCTTATACATATGAAGACATGTGTATCCATAACATTATATTTTGTTCAATAAAAAAAATTCTACACTAATGTCTTTATTCTGGTAAAACCCATCAATTCATGTTTTAGGTATATCATTTTCCGTACCTCAGCTGGTGAGGTGGTTTCATTTACTGGACCTTGATAGCACCCATTGTTGGACAGAAATTGATAAGATCCACGTGCTGTGCTGCGATATACATATCTGCAGGAAGAGGTGCACCAAATCAGAGGAAGCCATCAACAAATGTACAGGAAGTGATTCACAACAAATCAGAGGAAGCCATCAACAAATGTACAGGAAGCGATTCACAAATGATTGCAAGGCAGAGTTGTGTTTATGACATACAAAAACATATGTGTGGATACTTTTTTTAATTTTATTAAATACAAATTTATTTTATTTATTTGTAAATAATTCATTTTTGTGAAACTCCTGCATATATTTGTGGATCTCATTCAATTTATTTGTGAATTAATTTAACTTTTGCGAATCTCTTTACATTTATTTGTGGATCATAATATCTTTATTTGGAATAATGCAACAATTCTAGCCCCATAGAAAACAGTTTTAATTTTATTTTAAAAGCACAACGCTTTGTCGTTATTGTGAGTGTACACAAATACAAGTAGACAAAAGTAAATGATGTAATACTTGTTTCTGAATGGCAAAAAAATAGCTGAGCATTTGAAGTCGATTTAGATGCTATGTGGAAAAAATCCACCAAACAGGGCTGGCACATTCGTCAACCCCAAAGTGTTAACAAATAATCTTTAAAACCCCTCAAACAAGGTGCCACAGAGCCTGACACGACCCACCAAATGGATAGAACAGGACCCTGGTTATCATGGCAGCAAAGGGACTCCAGCTAGATAAGACATATACAGGTGCTGGTCATATAATTAGAATATCATCATAAAGTTGATTCATTTCAGTAATTCCATTCAAAAAGTGAAATTTGGATATTATATTCATTCATTACACACATACTGATATATTTCAAGTTTTCATTCCTTTTAATTTTTATGATTATAACTGACAACTAATGAAAACCCCAAAATCAGTATCTCAGAAAATTAGAATATTGTGAAAAGGTTCAATATTGAAGACAGCTGGTGCCACACTCTAATCAGCTAATTAACTCAAAACACCTGAAAGGCCTTTAAATGGTCTCTCAGTCTAGTTCTGCTACACAATCATGGGGAAGACTGATGTCTGACAGCTGTTCAAAAGACGGCCATTGACATCTTGTACAAGGAGGGCAAGACACAAAAGGTCATTGCTAAAGAGGCTGGCTGTTCACAGAGCTCTGTGTCCAAGCACATTAATAGAGAGGCGAAGGGAAGGAAAAGATGTGGTAGAAAAAAGTGTACAAGCAATAGGGATAACCGCACCCTGCAGAGGATTATAAAACAAAATCCATTCAAACATGTGGGAGAGATTCACAAAGAGTGGACGTGAGCTGGAGTCAGTGCTTCAAGAACCACCACACACAGACGTATGCAAGACATGGGTTTCAGCTGTCGCATGTCAAGCCACTCTTGAACAAGACACAGCGTCAGAAGCGTCTCGCCTGGGCTAAAGACAAAAAGGACTGGACTGCTGCTGAGTGCTCCAAAGTTATGTTCCCTGATAAATTCACAAGGCATAAATTTCCTTTGGAAATCAAGGTCCCAGAGTCTAGAGGAAGAGAGGAGAAGCACAGAATCCACGTTGCTTGAAGTCCAGTGTAAAGTTTCCACAGTCAGTGATGGTTTGGTGTCCCATGTCATCTACTGGTGTTGGTCCACTGTGTTTTCTGAGGTCCAAGGTCAACCCAGCCGTCTACCAGGAAGTTTTAGAGCACATCATGCTTCCTGCTGCTGACCAATTTTATGGAGATGCAGATTTAATTTGGCACCTGCACACAGTGCCAAAGCTACCAGTACCTGGTTTAAGGACCATGGTATCCCTGTTCTTAATTGGCCAGCAAACTCGCCTGACCTAAACCCTATAGAGAATCTATGGGGTATTGTAAAGAGGAAGATGCGATACACCAGACCCAACAATGCAGAAGAGCTGAAGGCCACTATCAGAGCAACCTAGGCTCATAACACCTGAGCAGTGCCACAGACTGATCGACTCCATGCCACGCCGCATTGCTGCAGTAATTCAGGCAAAAGGAGCCGCAACTAAGTATTGAGTGCTGTACATGCTCATACTTTTCATGTTCATACTTTTCAGTTGGCCAACATTTCGAAAAATCCTTTTTTGTATTGGTCTTAAGTAATATTCCAATTTTTGGAGATACTGAATTTGGGTTTTAATAGAGTTTTAATCATCACAATTAAATGAAATAAACATTTGAAATATATCAGTCTGTGTGCAAGTTTCACTTTTTGAATGGAATTACTGAAATAAATCAACTTTTTGATGATTTTCTAATTATATGACCGGCACGTGTATAAATGTGGAAGGTGGCCACAGGCAAAAGCTGTTGTGTTCTGTGAATCATTGTAATTCTGAGAATGACCGCTAGAGGGCAGTACAACCTAATAAGAAGAACCTAGAGAGATGATGATGAAGTAGAGTTGTTGAGTTGCTGCTGCACTGTTGATTAATGCTTCCTACCTTAAAGATAGATGTTTAGAGGTAGCTTTTGTTTTTGTTCTTTTGCATACTACAAGATCACAAATTGTTGACGAGGATGTCTGTTAATGTTCCTGCGCCAGCGATGTTTTTGCCCTGTCCGGAGGAATCATCGATGCCTTTTGACATGTGGCTGCATGTGTTTGACAACTACTTGCCAGTGACTAATGCAAGGTGGTGGGGGGTATGGGTGCTTGGCCAGACGTCTGCAAAAGAGCCACATTACTCCATTGTTTGGGAAAGGAGGGACCAGAAACAGGTGATATATATGCCTCTGCTGTCAGTGCACTAGAGAAACATTTTACTCCAATAGTCAACGTTGTTGTGGAACGCTATGCTTTCAGAAAGCTCAATTTCCAGATGAGACTATTGTGCAATATGTAGCTGCCTTGCATGCCCTTGCTGCCACCTGCGGTTTTGAGGATAAATCTGATGACATGATATGTTATCAACTACTGGAACGCTTGTTGAGTGACAGTATTAGAGAAAGGTTGTTACTGGAGTCAGACCTAACTCTGGACACAGCCGTAATTCTTGCTACGCAGATGGAAGCTGGTGCTGATCAAGCCAAAAAATTATTTCAGACAGAGATGTTTTGGGGAATTCTTGCTACGCAGATGGAAGCTGGTACTGATCAAGCCAAAAAATTATTTCAGACAGAGATGTTTTGGGGAATTCCAATGAAAACTGTGCACTCTAAATCCCACAAAACTACAAACAAACAGCACCGCCGCTCAGCTAGGCCACATGCTGCCGCCACTTCTTCTACACTTAGATCTTACTCTAGGTGTGGTTCTGACAAGCATCTAGCCAACTCCACTCAATGCCCTGCTGCAAATGCCCAATGCAAGTCCTGTAATATAAGGGGTAATTTTGCTCGTGTATGTCGTTCTGTTCCAATCAGTAAAGTACATGAGGTGCAGTTAGCTGATGTTACCTTTGCCCGTCCTGAGCCTGCTAATCAGGATCCTAAAAGCCCTGTGGGGAACGTGTTCACCAGTAGAGATGGCAAAAGCAGAAAATGGCTGACGTTTTGTAATGAATGTCAAGCGTTGTTTCGTTTTTTATGTCTGGCCTTCAGCAAGTCAACTGACTCAATTTTCGTAACTGGAATGTCAGACTGGAGATGCACCAGAGAGCGAAAGAGCATGAAAAAAGCATGGGACACAGAAATTGTGCCGAAGCTTATTTTTTAAATTGCTCAAAATCTGACTTCAAAAACCAACTGGGGGACAGACAGCTGACAGAGCACAGAATCAGGTCAAGAAGAGGCGTCGTAAAAGGTGATAGGATAGATTGGCCTAAGCTACAGACAGGAGGAGAATGAGGCTGCGTATACCCTGGAAAACGATAGGATCGACCAAGGCCATTTTTTGGAGCTGATTATTATATTGGGAAAATATGATGTGTGTTTAAAAGAGCATCTAAGTAATGTGATTGAGAAGAGAAAAAACTTGCATGTGTCACCAGGATCAAGAGGCAGAGGTTCCCTCATCGCTCTACTGTCTAAAACGTCCGTCAACTCTGTGATTGATACCTTCCGGAACTTAATTCAGCAAAACATCTCCACTGATATCCAGAAAGCTGAAATGTTTTCTGTCCAGCTGGATACAACACTAGATATAACAGCGCAAGACCAATGCTCAGTCATTTTGAGGTATGTGACTGATGTTGTCAATGAGAGGCTTGTCGCAGTGGTCTGGTGCAGCGCGTCCACTGGACAGTCCTTTGTCAAGTTGCTTACAGAGGTCCCTGAGCATCTGAAACTGGACACAAGTCTGTGCATTGGAAATGCAACAGATAGAGCTTCAAATATGCAGGGGCAGTAAAGAGGCTTCTCTGCACTGCTGGCATCACAGTCCCCCAACCATGTACACGTATGGTGCTATGCACATGTCCTCAATCTCGGGCTGACTGATACCACTCAAATAGTGATAGAGAGTAGATCACAGTTTGATCTCTTCAATGACACAGCAGTGTTCATCAGGGAGTCATATCAGACAGTGAACATTTGGGAGAAGGACAGCCATGACAAGAGACACAGACTCATTTCTCCAATTGGAGAAACACGTTGGTGGGCTAAACAAGATGCTCTGAACAAAGGCCTTCCAATCATTTGGAAGGGCTCAAGACAGTTTGTACATTGATGTGTTGTCCACGCTCACAGCCATACAGGAACAGAAGACTGTGAAAGGAATTGTATGCACCAAAGCCAGAGGATACAAAGAGGGCTTACTCGAGTATGAGACGATACTGACAGCTCAATTATTCCTTAGGATATTTGAGCATACATCACCATTGTCAAAGTACCTGCAGACGGAAGGGATGGACATCCTCTCTGCCCATAGGATGGTCATGTCAACACAAGATGCCCTAAAAAAGATGCCGAGAGATTTCCAGGCTGTCAAGGCTGCTGCTGATGACTTTGTGAAATTGGCAAATGAAAAACTTGAGCAGCAAGATGAGGAGACAGACATAGATGTGGAGGCTGCACTGCCATAGAAAAAAAGAAATAAGAAGAAAGCCATCCCGGGTGAGATGTCCCAGGATGACACCATAATTGATGCTGAGAGAGCCTACAAGGTAAAGGTCCATAACCAAATTGTTGAAGCTATTGAGGCCATCCACCAAAGATTTCTGGCACATGGCACTCTTTATGCAGATTTGTCAGTTCTGGATCCCAAAAACTGCTCCCTTATCCGAAACCATGCTCTCCCTAAATCTGCACTTGAAGACCTCAGCAAGTGCCTGGTTAAATTTGATAATAGGGCAACGGTTGATAACCTTCAGTATGAGCTGAAAAGCTTAGTGGGACAGTGGGACAAGCTGAAAGAGTCACCACTGGATGAATATGCGACCAGGACAGTGGAGGATGGACCTGATGGAAAGGAAGAGGACATGGAAATCATCAACAAAAGCTGTGCCTACTGCAAAGAGTGGCCGCTGTACTGCTATCAGATTCTCCAGTGATTCAACATGCTCACTGATGCATATACCCTGATTGGACTTGCGTTCAAGCTTTCAATTACCAAGGTGGCATGCGAACGATCATTTTCAACCCTAAAATATATCAAAACAGAAAATAAAGCTCCATCACACATTCTTCTTTGTGCTTACTTCACTGTAAAACTGAAAGAAACAAAAAAGATACAAATTACAAAGTGATTCACAAAATATAAATGGACAGTTTTACATTCACAAACGTTCAATTACACATTTAAATAACTCAATAATCAACCAATATACGTTAATGACGTGCTTGACGAAAAACGAGATCGCTTCATTAACATATTAGCCCTCAGATCGCGCTAGCTTTCAGTAGCCATGTTTCCATCCACTTGTCAATCGAATTATCTAAAGTTCGGTAAAAAACCTCATGCGAATAAAGCTGGTGAATGTGTGTTTCCATCAAACGGCTTTAAAGCGGATAAAAACCTGTGCATAATGACGTCACATGCTGTTTTGCCATCAAATTGGTATATCGAATTGATTTGAGACATTTTAAGGTGTTTCCATTCATTTTCTCACCGAATTGCACAACATTCAAGCCAACATTTGCGAACAAAGTTTTACTAGCCAAAATGGATCGCACCATATTAAAGGTGCAGTGTGTAACATTTTTGACTATTTATTAACAGAAATGCAATATGACATCCATAACTATGTGTTCAGTTGTGTATAAAGAACTTACTTAATAAACCGTAATGTTTTTATTACCTTAGAATTAGGCATTTAAATCTACATAAGCGCGGGAATCCCCTTCTATGAAGGCCGCCATATTATGACGTCATATTTCTACCGTAGCCGACAGCGAACAAACAGCGTTACAGAGCGCGTTTCGTCACTACCTTGAAAGAGAATCCGCAGAAAGCTAGAAGCAGCTAGTCATAAACACCGTGAGTGTTTTCCCTTGTCAGTGGTGTAATATGTAGTTGGATTGTTTCATGTAACTTAATTCTTCACCCTCGCTGTGTTATGGGTTTGCTATGTGGGGATAATGTGCTGGTAAGTTCGTGAGACAGCTGATTAGTAGGCTACTCTTGTCATTGACCGGAAAACAGTTACAGGAATCACCAACCCGTCGATCTTGGAAGCATTTTAAGTCGATCGAGTTTCCAAAATCAGAGAAAAAAGGCTATTGTGTGTAATAAGTGGTGTCTATTGGGATGCGGAGGCACGCGTGCTGTTACAATCACGTAATTTTTGCCGCACGCACCTTTGGGCTCATGCGGACGCGTCGAGTATAAACAAGGCTTTAACCAGCTCAGCCACAGTAACAGCTCATTTTAGCCAGCTAAACTTTTAAGAAAAAATCTATAGTTGCATAGTTTCATGTGGTTCTACTCCCTCGCTGTATTATGGGTTTGCTATGTGGGGAGAATGTGCTGGTTACATTCGTGAGACAATCAGCTGATTACTATTATTTACAACAACTGTGACGAGATCTGTCGTGTCGACAGCTCAGACCAATATTATTATATTATGTATTAAGACCCTTGATCCTCACCTGACTATGGCTTTGTAAACTTTATCCATGATGTGGTTTATAATGGACTGTGGTACTCCATGTTAGCTGTGGCTTGTTTTACTCTGGCTCACTACGACGATGTTTGTCCCGTTTTAGCCACCGTAGCTTCTTCGAAAGGGAGGGGTGAGCAGTGGGCTGAGCCCTTAGTGTAAACTCGCAAACTAACCGCTAGATGTCGCCAAAAAGCTACACACTGCACCTTTAACGTTTCCATCTGCGTTTATCGCATAAGCCGTATATCCATCAAGATAAAATCCGATGAGACCGATCGTATTTCATTTGAGTCGATATTCATGAAATTCAATCGAATTTTACTGTTTCCATAAGGCATTTTTCATTCGATATCACTTAATGCGGATAAAAACGTGTGGATGGAAACATAGCTAGTATTAAACAGCGATCTCTAAACACCTCAAAAACGACTAACACAAGAATATAACAGTTGTTTGTAATATGAAATGTATAACTTACGGTCATATCTACTCCAAGGATTAGACGGCAATTTTTTTTACCACTAATTACTGTCTTATATAGTGTCTTTTGTGCTGTACACTCCATTTCTAGTCATTTTGACGCCCTAGTCAAAATTCTTATTGAATGAATCGATTCAGCCTTTCGACACCATCCATGTTAAAGGTGCCCTAGAATGGGGTTGTTTTATTATTTTATAATGTTTTCTAGGTTGCCCTGATAAATGTTAGTATTTTTTTTAGATCAAAAATAGTCATAATTTAGAAATAAAAGGCATTTTTCCTAGCCTGATTTTAGCCTCTGATTTGAACACTCTGTTTGAAGAGGTGTGTCTGCTGTGGGATTCAGTGTAACCGCCCACTGCTGTGATTGGCTGCTGTGGGATTCAGTGTAACTGCCCACTGCTGTGATTGGCTGACATGCTTGCATGATGTGAAAATCTCTTGAATACTTTTACTACAGCTATTATACGTTTTTACTATTACAGCTATCGAGATTAACGAATCGTGAGATGTTTATAAAGTATTTAAATCTATTTCCATCACATGAAATGTTGCCGTGATGAGCATTGAGCAAGCAGATGACAGTCTGTTGATCGCGAGACTGAAGATCTTATCATTGCAACGCAGTTTCTGCACTCTCTCTAATGCTGTCAAACACGATGATGTACATCATTGATTTCATAACGAGTTTGGCAAGTGTCCAGATAAACTCGCGCTGTGTGGAAAAATTGTTCTTTGATCGCTTTCTGTATATAATTTATTCACTGAGAGAAGCCTGCTTGATATTGTCCCAGGATGGAAAATAAGTCCGTGGTGAAATGGGCAGAGCAAACAAACAACTTCGAATTAAACTGTTGTGGTATCCGATTATAGATAAACATCAACCACGCCTGTTGACATTTCTTTTCTGTGGGCAGGGTATGAAAAGTCCTCACATCCCCTGCACAGCCTGGAACATAACATTTATCTGCCATTTCAGTATGATCCTCGCTTGTTTCTTCTGCTGCAGAACTTCCGATGGTTCGGCTGCACAGTTCCGCCTGGCATTGAACATGGGCTGGCATATGCAAATCTTTGGAGGCGTACATATTAATGATACTGACTGTTGCGTCACAGTCAGTGTTATGTGGAGATTCGCCTATTTTTCAGGGGTGTTTTTCAAAAACGAGATTTAAATAAGGAGAAAGCAATGGTGTTTGAGACTCGTCATGTCCATTTACTGAACTGTTTTTATTTAATTATGCCAAAATAAATTCAATTTCACATTCTAGGGCACCTTTAAGATGCGTTAAATTTGACAAAGCGGTTTAATAAAGGATGTATTAAAGTTGAAATTTAGCAAATATTTTTATACCATTTTTTTAATTGGCCATTTAAGTTTTATTACAAAACACACAATGCATTGGCTCACAATCGCACACCTTTTTGGAGGTGCAAGAGTAGAAAGCTGTCTGACAGCTGCACACTCACTTCAACATGAAATGTTTTTGCCTATATATTTTATATTATTGTCTCTCTCTCTCTCTCTCTCTCTCTCTCTCTCTCTCTCTCTCTCTCTCTCTCTCTCTATATATATATATATATATATATATATATATATATATATATATATATATATATATATATATATATGTAACGAGTCAATGTGTTTAAGTTCTGTTTTGTGATCTTGGTTTCCCCTGTCTTTGTGGTTTTTGGTTTAGTCCTGTTAAGTTTTCCCGCTCCTCGTTTGTGTTCAGTTGTATCACCTGTGTTCAGTTCATTATCCAATCATTCCTAGTGTATTTAAGCCCTGTGTTTTCCCTGAGTGTTTGTCGATCGTCGTCTATGTGTGGTTGTGTATAACCTTTGAAGTCCTGGAGTTTTGTTCCTGTTTCAGTTTGGAAAGTTTCCTTTTGGAAATTAAAAACTATTATATTGAAATTCCGTGTCCTCGTCTTCAGCACCTGCACAAACCCTGACAGAACGATCGACCCGTACACCTTAAAAGAGCTAAAGGATGAGCCAGCGTTATGTGGGAACCCGGATGGCCATATTTCGTGGGACCCGTGGAGGCCGCAGTAGGGGTGGTGGACACCACTCTCCAATCAGGCCCCTCTTCGAGCCTGGGTTGATTCCGGGCAGCCCAGCCAAGCCTGCACCACTGGTTCCATCCAGCCAACCATTTGATCCATTTGACGACCTTTCTGAGCTACTTCCGCCAGAGACCATCCAGCCAGAGCCTGAGCCCGTCGCCTGCCCACCAGAGACTGAGCACACCGCACGAGAGTCCACACAAGAGGACACAGCGCTGATTGTGGTGTCTACTGCTCTTCTGTGTGTGTGGGCAGCACACTCGATTATGGTCCATGAGTCCAGCCCCGAGTTTCCTGATATGCTGGTCCCGTCCAGCCCCGAGTTTCCTGATATGCTGGTCCCGTCCAGCCCCGAGTTTCCTGATATGCTGGTCCCGTCCAGCCCCGAGTTTCCTGATATGCTGGTCCAATCCAGCACGGAGCCCGTTGACCCAGAGCCAGAGCCCGTTGACCCAGCGCCAGAGCCAGAGCCCGTTGACCCAGCGCCAGAGCCAGAGCCCGTTGACCCAGAGCCAGAGCCCGTTGACCCAGAGCCAGAGCCCGTTGACCCAGAGCCAGAGCCCGTTGACCCAGAGCCAGAGCCCGTTGACCCAGAGCCAGAGCCCGTTGACCCAGAGCCAGACCCAGAGCCCGTTGACCCAGACCCAGAGCCCGTTGACCCAGAACCCGTTGACCCAGCGCCCGTTGATGTCAAGTCAGTTCCCGATCCTGAGCCTGTCCTCCCCAAGAAAATTTTGGGGGGGGCGCTATACGCCTTCGTCGTGGCCGGCCAAAGACCCACGGAGGCCTGAAAAAAGTTCACCACCACGGCCACCTGAAGGGTCTTCACCACCACGGCCGCCCGAAGGGTCCTCACCGCCGTGGCCACCCGAAGGGTCTTCACCGCCGTGGCCACCTGAAGGGTCCTCACCGCCATGGCCACCCGAAGGGTCCTCACCGCCATGGCCACCTGAAGGGTCTTCACCACCACGGCCACCTGAAGGGTCTTCACCGCCGTGGCCACCCGAAGAGCCTCCGCCCCGGACGCCCGAGGGTCCCACAGCTCCGCCCTGGACGCCCGAGGGTCCCACAGCTCCGCCCTGGACGCCCGAGGGTCCCACAGCTCCGCCCTGGACGCCCGAGGGTCCCACAGCTCCACCATGGCCACGCCCACAGCCTGCTCCACCGTGGCCACGCCCACAGCCTGCTCCACCGTGGCCACGCCCACAGCCTGCACCGTCGTGGCCACGCCCACAGCCTGCACCGCCCTGGCCACGCCCACAGCCTGCACCGTCGTGGCCACGCCCACAGCCTGCTCCGCCGTGGCCACGCCCACAGCCTGCTCCGCCCTGGAGGCTTCCTGGACCTGCACCATGCCCTCGTCAGCCTCCAGGGCGCCCACCCTCCCACCCCTTTGGATGTTATACGGCGCGAGGACGCGCCTTCGGGGAGGGGGGAGGTACTGTAACGAGTCAATGTGTTTAAGTTCTGTTTTGTGATCTTGGTTTCCCCTGTCTTTGTGGTTTTTGGTTTAGTCCTGTTAAGTTTTCCCGCTCCTCGTTTGTGTTCAGTTGTATCACCTGTGTTCAGTTCATTATCCAATCATTCCTAGTGTATTTAAGCCCTGTGTTTTCCCTGAGTGTTTGTCGATCGTCGTCTATGTGTGGTTGTGTATAACCTTTGAAGTCCTGGAGTTTTGTTCCTGTTTCAGTTTGGAAAGTTTCCTTTTGGAAATTAAAAACTATTATATTGAAATTCCGTGTCCTCGTCTTCAGCACCTGCACAAACCCTGACAATATATATATATATATATATATATATATATATATATATATATATATATATATATATATATATATATATTATTATTTTTATATTGTGCCTCTGAAATACACACCGACCAATATCACACTTTCTGTCCATTTCACAGCGTGATTTCTTGACTGCCACAAATACTGCCCTAACAAAATACAGATTTGTGCACTTATGTTTTTTTGAATGCTTTATTTTAAGGATTTAAACACAGAACAAACAAGACTGGCTCAGACACACACACACACCAAAAAAAAAAAAAAGGAATGAGAAAAAAAGAAAGAAAGAAATAAAATAATATATAATTGGTCCAATATATAAAAGTGCAATAGTAAAAAGCTGCATAACAGTCAAGGTGCCCAGAAGAGGTGTGAAGCTTAAACCTTAGAGATGTTACTGGGGGCCGACTGAGCGGTTAACTTGCCCAAATGCCCAAGACAATAACCCCAAACAGCGGAAAACTTTTCAATAGAATCAGTCCTCAAAAATGGGTTTGGGCTGATTTCGGATATAGTGAGTACATGTTGTTAAGTGATATAATTATACATTTAAGAACTGAGTAATAAGACATTTTAAAATAAAATGGAATAAAATAAACTATTATATTGAAATAAAAGTTGTCTTATTAGGCTACATTGTGAACACAATTTCTTAAAGTTTTACTAACTTTGTGGTTATGATGTGCTCTATCGCAGGGCTATTCAATGGGCTCCTTGCACGTAACTACTCCCTTACCGGAAATGCGGCCTATGAAGGTAAGTCTATATATCTCAAACTTTATGGCTTACGTTAGTTTGCTAGCTTACATTAGGCTAATAAACAATCCCGGGCTGACAGAATTTGCGTGTTATAATGCTGTACTGTTTTCTAGTATTAGGCGGAAAATGTCTAAGTTGTGTATGTACGCCTTCAAACAGGAAGAGAGCGTGCCGTATTTACCCGTTGCGTATATGACGTCAGGTTGCTATGTGCAAGGAGCCCATTGGCGGCCCGGGGGCCACATGCGGCCCGGAAGCTACCTCCAAATGGCCCAGCCCGTGGTCCCGCCAAAACGCACATGCCTACATTAATTCATACAGTAGTACAGACCACGTCGCCTAGCAACACGCAAACAACGGAGAGCGTGCAGGTAGTAGCCTAGATTACCATCAATATGTCTTTCTTGTTGTGGCAAAAACTTCTGTTAAACACCATCACTGCGTAAGAGACACTCAGAGTCAAATTAATAAAAAGAGAAATATTTATTCTTGCAAGAAGGCCCAGTCGCCATCACAGCTGTTACATTCTGTGACGTGAGTGGCGCGCACCAGGAAGACATGAGACAGCTTTTATACTCTTTTCAAGGTTCCTTCTCACCCGCTGTACTTTTCCACCCAGATAAGGCCCCCACTTCTGTTCAGTTTCTACTTAATAACACAAACTGGTACTGGAATAAACCAGCCAAATCTGACCATTCCTAAGGTCGAGATGTCCTGTCCCATATATTCCTGAAACGTCACGCACAAGCACGTACACACATATACTTTTACACATTGAATAGATTAGGAATAAATGACTATTAAAATTTTTCCACAACAATCTCCCCACTTTTTATCATTCTGATTACCCATAATCACAATAATAAACAAAAAGACAAATTTTAAGTCATATCATCACACTACTCTTCATCTCTGTTTTCACATAACTGATCACTCTTCTTAAACATTTGTGAAAATACCATTTTGAAAAGAAAAAGCTTAGGCTGTTTTTGTAAGGATAGTCCCTTAAATATTAGCAAGCAAGTAAAGAAACACTGCTGCTGTACCCCAAGCATAGCTTGACCCTCAGTCACCTTAGTTAAATAAGAAATAGTGTACAGACTAGTTAGGAAAACAACAAATCATCAATCCACAGTGGTTACATCAAAATATAAAGTATAAGAAAAGTATAATAAAACCCTTCATTTCAAAACCCTCTCCTTGTACCTTATCACATAGCGGATAAGCACAGCTTTTAACCATCTGTTCATAACAAAAACATTCATAGGAAGAAGAAAAAGAAAAGAAAAACAAACACCAAATGTCTAACACATGTCACTGTAGCTTCCACTACTAGAATCATCTTCATCACATTTCTTGTCATTGTCATCATCATTTGGATAAAACTGTCATTTTACCAATTTAACTGAGCTGGAAACACACAATATTGACAATCCTACCCCCGAAACCCCAAAGAGTAATCAAACAATCCATTCATTTTCCTAAAATACTTTCTAATTAATCAGTGACCAATCAAATCTTGTTGGCGTTGTTTAAGGTGAGATGTTTGGACGGTGGTGTTGCAATCTCCATCCTTGCAACCTTGTTTGTGGAGTGGACCATAGCCTCTGTCACCTGTGAATGGAGATCTTAAGTGTTTTGTTAGTGCTGCTGGTCGTCCTTCTGGTGTGACCTGTGGAATTTTCACCATTTGTTTACTGATTATATACATTATTAGTTCCAAATTTATTCTCAACATCTGGCCACTCCAACAACCTGAAACTCATTCAACTATTACATCAACATTCAACCCACTTTGCTCATGTCAACAACACAATATTAATACATTTTGGAACAGAATCATTCTGTTAGCTGCAATCCAATCTGACATTCTGTGAAAGGAAAATTTTAAGTTATGCTCTGCTCCATTCTCTGTAAAGAAAACAAAATGTCGAGGTTATTTTCATATAGTAAAACTACACGTAGTTTCTTTTGTCTACTGTTCTCCCGGCCCCTTCGATACCCTGGCGTTTCCTGTTGAAACAAGTCCTGCAAATACATTTACAGAAAGCAAATTTTGTTTGGGACGGCCTTTACCCAATTAGACCCAGTGTCCTCCCCACATATATTGTCCCTTAGTAAACCATATTTGGCAATTGTTATACCATCTCCCTCTTGATGCACGACACAACTCGAGCATCAATTTAACATAACATTTAACATAGTGTTTTGATAAAGTTTGCATCAACACTAACCCAAACGTTGTCCTTCAGACAAATTTCCTCCAGACATCTCTTGCTGTCTCTGAAACAAGATATTACACACTTAAAGCCACAATCTCATCTGCTCATCGAAGTATTTGAAGGCCAAAGGCCCTTGGTCTCACAGCGTATCCTGCTTTTCAGGCCTGTTGTTTGGTCTCTTAATTCAGTCATCTACAAACATTTTCAAAGTCATCAATTGTTTCTATCAAGTCAGGTCGTGCTGCACAGACTTGGTCACTTGGTCAATGTCAGTCAAATAACATTCTCATCCTTCTGCCCACAATAATCCTACATTTTTAGGGCTCTCTTGATAATTTCATGTTTGACTTAGCCAATATGTCACTTTGTTGTTGCCATCAAATCTATAACATTTTCATTTATCTCAGCCCATGCCAGATTGTGATCTACAACTCCACAATTCCAATTTACGCAAATACTTAAACTGATCCAGAACGTAATTCAAATCAACATCATAAAAGACAAAAGTAATTAATACCAGACAGAGCTTGATGACCAATCAATTTAAAGCTCGTCCTATCTTTTCGTCGGATCCACTCACCATTATCGCTTTCTTTAAAATTTGTCATTTGCTTAACCCATCTGTAATGATGAAACAATATACTCACTATTCAGGCGGAAAATTAGTACCCCAAACTAATACATACAAGACCTAAAGTGCTGTCACCATCACACACACTCATACTAGACACACATATGTTAACTGCTCATTTTCAATGTTCGCTTTTTTCAATATTAACTCTTTCTTTTATATATTATTGCTAAAAAGATTTAAATTTTAAATAAGATTTTAAACTTCGCATTTTTCTGTAGCTTTTACCTAATTTTACATGGTCTCTTAACCAGTTCCAAAGCATTTCTGTTCATTATTCATTAGATTTTCAGTCTGCTGGGTTGCTTTGTTTAATTTTTTCCTTATCATTATTTTGCTTCAGCTTGCTCTAGCAGGCCGGCAACAGAAAGACAGACACAGTTTACCATCCCTTCCTCCACTCAAACAGTCTCTCTCTCTTATTAACAAATAATAATCACATTAAATTAATCACTATCCTTTTACCATTAAATTTTGTTATCCAGACTTTTCTCAAATCAAAAACTGTCTTCATCTTTAGCCACCCACCATGTCAAACGACCTCCAGGAGTTAAAACATATTAGTTCAAAATCAACACTTCTATAAATTTTCTTATTCTTGCCCATGAGGCAGCCAATACATAAAAAGTTTTGTTCCTGTCTCCCATCACAAATAATGGCAATCCCCTCATGTTTCAGGTGGCTCTTGAACTCCCACATAGCTCTTTATCTATAATTTTCTCTTCAGGGTGTTGTCCCCCTGGCTTAATTGCAGACACTTGTCACAATGAAAAACAAGCGTACGATTATGCGGTTTCTTCTGGCAAGTGGTATAGAGGAACTCACATTCTTTTGGGTCAGACTGCCGCAACTCGTCACAGCGCATCTCACCTCTCAATGCTCTGCTGACCCCAGTGGCCTCCAGTAGTCAGCGCTCAACTCTCACTACCTTTCTTGCATTGTAACACACCCCCATCCTGAGGTGCCCAATGTCCGTGACCCCCTGCGTTAGGCTGTCCCCTGGCCAGGAGAATCATGCCGTCATTGAGTAGCCAACGTACACACTGGTACCGCTCTTTCCCATCACACAATCAGTTTGTTTTAACAGAACTCAGCTGCTTTCTGGAGCTTAGGAAAAGCACGTTCAAGAAGTCACCAGAGCCATTCTGATTGCCTAATAGTGTTCACAGGGAGACAGGTTAATAACAGCAGTATTTAATCACTTAAATCCATTAACCATCTTAAAATCATCAACAGTGTACTGTTACTGTACATCTTTAGCCGTAGCCATCGGGCCTGTTTCAATGGTGGAGACTTAAGATAAGACAAAGAAGTTACTGGTCCTAAAATAAAATAATCCAAAATGTTATTTCTATCTTTTAAAGGGTCACTTCACCCATTTGCATTAAGGTTTGTATTGTTAGAAACCCAGTCATATATTATAATGATGGTGGAATTTTGCTTGTTTTTTTTATGAGATGGGAGAAAAAAGGATTTAAGTGTTTTACTTCCGTCCTATCGTGACGTAAATATCGTCATTTTGCGTCACGATAGGACGGAAGATAAATTTCATTGAAAAGTGTATAGACTACAAACATTAGCTCATTATTATTCAAGGGTGTGGGACCCACTCACCCTACAGGCCTATTACAGATCAGTGGGTGGGACTTCACTTGCAGAAACCGAAATCAATATCCGCCATCTTGTTTTGGAAGCTAAGCTAACGAGCGCTGTGGAGATAGGAAGTATGACAATGACTGAAGAAACTATACATGATATGGAAGAAGAGGATTTTGAAAGTCTGCTGCTCGAATCCGATGTTCGTGGCTATCTTTACGAGCCGCAATATAGTGAAGAGCAGCTGAGGCTGATGGAGGAACAGGAGGCGGCTGCCTGTCGCGGTCGAGGAGCCCGGACTGGCTCGAGCTGAGGCGGACTGCTGTGCCTGTGCTCTCGCTGTGCGCTACGGACACAGATAGAGTCCGTCTGCTGCAGAGAATTTCAACTAAGGGACGTTTGTGTTGTGATGTGAACCACCATAGTTTCGCCTGACTGAACATCCAGGTATCATGCAGTAATACACCATATTCAGAAAGAAATACAAACGAGGAGTAATTCACTAATGAATTTGCCAATGTAACTTAACGTTAACGGGGTTTGTTGTTGTGGGAAGAAGGAGGCTGGAATCGGCGAACATTTAAACATTTTAATAGTAAAATGAACAAATACACAACGAAAGTATAAGCCAACAGCCCCTCATTGAAGACTGAAGTCCACACACAACATAAAATCAGGCCTGTTCCTCTCTCGATCTGCCGTTTATGCTTCCGCTCCTCTGTGAGAGATATGAGACCGGTCGGTGCGTCTCTTTACTTTCATTATCACTTACTAGAAATTTTGCGTGAAATGAATTTCAAACTCAGGTGGCAGCTAACGTTAGCCTTGTTGACGAAAGAATGATTTCTTTGATGTGCGCGCAGTTCCGGATTAGTGGGTGTGGCTTGCGGAGCTGTGCAATGTGGTGCATTGTGGGTGTTGTAGTCTTTCATACAAATGCACCCTTCGGTTATTTTCTGTCTTTTCTCGGTCAAGAGGGCAACAAATTCAAAAATTATTTTACATTTCGACTACATATATGATCCACTTTCAATAAAGATTCATGTTGAAATGGGTGAAATGCTCCTTTAAGATCTGCATTATTATTTTAAAGACTTCTTTAAAGTCGTTCAGTTTTACATTTAAAACATTCACCAATACAAATTGCCCTCTTAATGGCAATGGTTTCTTTAACATCTCTGTGTCTGATTTTTCAACTGAAACACTGTGCTTTACTATAAATAGCTTATTATTACTTATGACACAGGGTCAGATAACAGCCTGTTAGCTGAAAGTGACTGAGAGAGACTCTGAGACATTCAGGACAGGTAAACTGTTCTCTCAAATATTTCTAATCATCAAACTTTTATCTATAATCTTTTAACTATCCCAGCTTAAGACATCTTTGCCAGAAATGACATTTGTTTCCAAATAAACATCATTTTATAGTTGTCTTTTGCCCATACAGGGAATTTAGACATTACAGATTTCCACTCAGATTGAGTGTCTGTCGCACTGGCCGTTTACAGCCACAGCACACATCAGATTCAGATAAGCGAGCTGTTTCATTACAGCTCCTAACAAACTTATCTTTTAAAAGCAAAACATCAGCTTCTAGTTCTCTCATGGTCAACACTTTTCAAGCTGTTTGTTTAATCAGATGCCTTTTACATTTTACATTTTAGGAACTGTTAATTCAGTAGCCTACTGCCTCTGCTTATTTGATCTTAAATAAAAATAATTATTCTAGTTCTATATAATCTAAACCCTTTTTAAAATGTTTAATTAAAACACAATCATCCTTTTAGTTACTTTTTCCTTTCTGCAACTCACATTTGTTGTCATTATCCATAATTTTACATCCAACTGTATTCATCAATTCACTTATAAAAAATACAATTATAGATAATGACAAAGGATTCACTTTAAGACTTCAATCTTTTGACCTTGTTTTTATCTCTTATTCTTTCTCAGACGAAAATGTTAATATCGTCTTCCCTTAAACACTGATCTACTTTCAAACCCACATTATTACCAGAAATGTGTCACTATCACATTTTCAAACACCTTCTTAGTGGGCATTTACAGTTACGTGTTAAAATGGTCCTGTTGACCACAATTAAAACACTCTCCATCTGCTCTAACTTACTGCACACCCAGTGTGTTCCATTCAGGAATGTAAACAGAGCCACTGATAAGCAGTTCTCTGTATTCTTTTACAGTCCACCAATGGTGGATTCACTCACAATAGCCGAATCATCATTATTACTGGCACAACATACATTATTGATTTCCGGAATCTTTGGACATAGCTGTCTTTACATTTTACTAATTTGCTATTATCATCAACACTGATTACAGAACAAGTGCATATCTAACATCCAAAAAGCCGGGCTGAATAAGAAGACTGCTCCTGTACTCTCGACCTTGATCGAACCCTCAGTCACTCCTCAGATATTAAATACAGACATTGTCTGCAATCATAAACACCAGGATATGCTACCCCATTATAGACCCCTTAGGTTCAAAAACAATGTTTGTCAAACTAAAACTAAATCTAATTTCAATCTTTATTTTACCATAAAAAATATTGAATTGTTCCCCATACTGCTTAAAACATTCATGTCATGTTAATTCCTGTCAATCATACAATGCCTTATTTTATTCTAAAACTGTATTTTCATACCAATTAAACAGTTAATTTGACTTCCATAAATTCTGTCAGACATTTTATTTTCATCACATATAGTTTTCTACTATATTTCTTCTCAATCTTCCCCTACATGCCATTTCTTTCTGTATCCTCTCCTTTCTTTTCTCAAACATGCCAGTTCCTTCATTATCTAACCAGTACATGATTGTTTGCACAATCCCCACACAAGCATATCTCACACACCAACCTGCTTGTTTTTTTTTTTCCCCTTTTCCCTCTTCCACCAAGTCTACACTTACAGTTTCACTCTATTTATATCACTCTATCACTCTATTTCACACAGACAGCCTTATTGCTGCTTGCTACTTCAATCCATATCATATAAATTTAAGTTCTTAAGACATCTAATGTCATGCATCCATTTACTGGATGAAGTAAAAACCCTTATTTCTCCTGGCAGTTCGACTTTTTTATCTTCAAGCCAACAATCCATTATCTGTTCACATTTTTACAATAGTTTTTTTAGAGATTTTACAGATTTTATCAGTTTTTTCAATGTCTAACATACATTTTTCCCCATAATATTTTCTCATTTGATAGAAAACCGGTGTGTCAAATTTTGCAAACTTGCTCTGAGATTTACCCATATTGGCTGCTTCTGTCACTTCCGTGGATTTTCTGTTCGACGCGTCTAATAATCTGATGGACGTCTCCACCAGATCTGATCACTTAACCCAAGACCAGAAAGGGCGCACCCAGTGCTTTTGCAGATCGATTAACGCTCAGTAGACTGCTACGTGAAGATCCTTCGTCTACAAAACCGTCCCTGACTGGTTCTGCAGAACGCCTCCCCACGCAGTTAGCCCTACTGTATTAACTACGACCCGTTCGTAAGTAAGTCTCAATTGACCCCCAATAAACTGCTGCCCGAAGATCCCTCGTCTACAAAACCGTCCCTGACTGGTTTTGCAGAACGCCTCCTCGCACAGTTAGCCCTATTGCATCAGTTTTCTTGACTTACACCACAGAAGCTAACAGACACAGCCACTATGTTTTTTTTTACCCACCATTGTTGTGGCCACGGGTTCGTTTTCATCTGATTCCAGTGGAGCCTCTCCTGGCCCTGATAGCGGTCGGCCCCTCTCTCTGAAACTTACGAGGTAGAGCTGGAACTGCTCAGTCCAGGTGGCCAAACACCGTCCGCTCTCAGGTCCAGGAGGCACTGCCAAGGAATCCCACTTCTCTGACACCAATTGTTGTGGCAAAAACTTCTGTTAAACACCATCACTGCGTAAGAGACACTCAGAGTCAAATTAATAAAAAGAGAAATATTTATTCTTGCAAGAAGGCCCAGTCGCCATCACAGCTGTTACATTCTGTGACGTGAGTGGCGCGCACCAGGAAGACATGAGACAGCTTTTATACTCTTTTCAAGGTTCCTTCTCACCCGCTGTACTTTTCCACCCAGATAAGGCCCCCACTTCTGTTCAGTTTCTACTTAATAACACAAACTGGTACTGGAATAAACCAGCCAAATCTGACCATTCCTAAGGTCGAGATGTCCTGTCCCATATATTCCTGAAACGTCACGCACAAGCACGTACACACATATACTTTTACACATTGAATAGATTAGGAATAAATGACTATTAAAATTTTTCCACAACATTCTCAACACTGAAACGTAAAATTGCCAATGAAAACCGTCAGTTTAACCCTGCTTGGACTGAAAAATACTTGTTTATTTTACCGCCACATCCAAATGCCAAACCGATGTGTTTAATTTGTAATTAGTGTGTTGCAGTACTTAACCTCTTAACGTTCGCGAGTGCGCCGTCGCTCTGAAGCATTCCTCCCCCACACTAGTTTAATGTTTATGAATAGATTTAACGTGATAGAGCACTGTTCCCTTTCGAGGAACTCTATATTGTAATTTAGAAGTGTGTGTTCCCATGCCCTCGTTTTATCACGGCGGGGGACACACACGAGATGTGTGTGTCATGTCTGGGAATGCAGCACACTCAAGCAGCCCTCGAGGGTGCTGCTTGCGGCCACTGTGAATCTCTTACTATAAGAGTGCTGCGTTCCCGCCTGGCCTTATTTAGTAATGATGGTCAGATGCGCGCTCCCCGCGGATCAGGTCCCGCATCTGCTGAGGCAATGCGGCGGCTTAGATCGTGGGGCTGGCAGAGAGAGCTCTCAGAGGAGATCGGGACTGCCGAGGCACTTTCCCGATCTTCATCTGAAAGCAGCAGATTCCCCTATCCCCCGTTCGGGAGCCCGCCCCGCGGCTTCTCCCGTTCGGGATGTAGACCCGGTGTTGCAGCTGTCTGATTCCGAGGAATTGGACGTGCTCAGCATCGCGGAGGAGAATCTGCACGAAGCGCACACACACACACACACACACAATTTGCAGTAAGATTCTGTGGCTGGGATCTCGCGTCTGCCGAGGCAGCGCGTAGGTTTAATGTTTGCCTTGCAGTTGCAATACAGAATCTAGCTCGGATCTCGCATTTGCCGAGGCAGCGCTTAGATTGCGAGTGTACTTTCCAGTAAGATTCTGTGGCTGGGATCTCGCGTCTGCCGAGGCAGCGCGTAGGTTTAATGTTGCCTTGCAGTTGCGATACAGAATCCAGTAGCTCAGATCTCGTGTTTGCCGAGGCAGCATGAGTCTACTTTGCAGTTTGATGTGTGAGTACGAGGCATGAACAGTCAGCTCCTGAGGGTGCTTGCTGTGTTCATTGAGAAAAAACTCGCCGCACACGTGCGTTTCGGGTGTCTCAGCCTCGCGCCTGTTGACTTTCTTCTCGAGAGATGAAAGCCAAATATATTGTACTACTCGGATCTCGCATTTGTTAAGGCAGCGCGTTACGAGTCTGCAATAAAAGGGACACACGCGATCTGATAAATAATACTGTTTAGGTGCGAGGCATTCACAGTCAGCCCCTGAGGGTGCTGGCTGTGTTCATAGAGAAATATCCTGACGCGTACAGCCGAGCGCTGTCAGGTGTTTCAGTCTCGCGCCTGTTGACTTTCTTCTCGAGGGATGAAAGCCAAATTATAACGGCTCGAATCTCGCGCTTGCCGAGGCAGCGTGTAGGTTACGAGATCGTATAATTAAATATAAAACAGTATTCTGGTGTTTATGGCTGCATTATTTCCTACAGCCTACCATTCAGACCGTGTTTCACTTATCCAGTGTTATGGCTGCATTTAATTCCGAGGAGTTAAAGTAATTAATATTAATTCAGCCTACCTTCTGAAGGAGAGTATCGCTTCTAGAGGTCCCCCTCGAAAAGCTGAGCTTGGGACTTTAGGCGGTGCTCTTACCCAGAGCCTCCTGAGAAGACGGATCTGAGGACCGTCCTTCAGTCCAGGAAGGCTAAGGGAAAGAGGTCCTAACTTTTACAAGACCTCCAAGGGCCCGCCCCCGAGAGACAGCGATTGCGGTCCCCTCTCTCGCTGGGCCCTCGGGAAGCTGGCGTCAGTATTCCGCCCTCTCTGACGTTTCGGGACACGCTAGCTTCCAGAGAGCACACACTGGTCTGTCTGCCCCAAAGGCTTGCAGTCAGTCAGTGTTCAGGTTCGCACACTGTGACTCGTTGTCGGTCTTCCCCTGCCGGTCCTCCGCTTCAGGGTGCCGTCAAGGACTCGCACAAAACACCGGACACCAGCCCCGAAGGGCTGGTTCCCTTGGCGAATTTTGCAGAGGCATGGCAAAACCTCGCGAATATTTCTCCATGGGTCCTGCGCACTGTAGAAATCGGGTACAGACTGCAGTTCCGGGTCCGCCCACCGAGGTAAGTATCAACGGGGTGGTCTGGACTGCAGTAGACCCACAGCAGGGTCAAGTGTTAGAACAGGAAGTTCACTCGCTGCTGGAAAAAGGGGCAATAGAGCATGTTCCCCCACCAGTCAGGGATTCCGGGTTCTACAGCCGGTACTTCATAGTTCCCAAGAAGGATGGAGGCTTGCGTCCAATTTTAGATCTGAGGCATCTGAATTGGTCTCTGAGGAGGTTCAGGTTCAAGATGCTCACTATTCCCATCATCGTGAGTCAAATTCAATCCGAGGATTGGTTTGTCACGATAGATCTAAAAGACGCCTATTTTCACGTCTCCATCCTTCCATCTCACAGGAGGTTCCTGAGGTTTGCTTTCAGGGGCGAAGCTTACCAATATCGGGTTCTTCCATTCGGCCTAGCACTCTCCCCTCGCACTTTTACCAAGTGTATGGATGCAGCTCTAGCACCCCTGAGGCTCGAGGGCATCAGGGTGCTCAATTACATCGACGACTGGCTAATATTGGCCCAGTCGAGAGAGCTGGCGATTCGGCATCCAGATGTCGTCCTCGCCCACATCCAGAGCCTGGGGTTGAGACTCAACACGAAGAAGAGCGTGTTGACACCAGCCCAGAGAACCACGTTCCTGGGAGTGGTGTGGGACTCAGTCACGATGCAGGCACCTTTGTCTCCTGCTCGGATCGAGTCCATCCTGACCACAGTGTCCGGGATAAAGCTAGGCCAAGCCATCACTGTCAAACACTTTCAGAGAGTGTTGGGTCTCATGGCAGCAGCGTCCAGCGTGATACCTTCTGGCCTGCTACACATGAGAGCACTATAGTGGTGGTTAAGAGACAAGGGGTTTTCCCCGAGGGGAAATCCATTCCGCTTGATAAGGGTTATGCGCAGATGCCTTCGTTCCCTATCAATTTGGAAGAAGCCTTGGTTCTTGTCCCAGGGTCCCAGGCTGGGAGCGTCATGTCGCCAGATATCTATTTCAACAGACGCCTCCCTCACGGGCTGGGGCGCGGTCATGGACGGCCACTTTACGAGAGGTCTCTGGCAGGACCATCATTCCTCTTGGCACATAAATTGCCTAGAAATATTGGCGGTGTTCCGAGCTCTGAGGAGCTTTCTGCCAGACCTCCATGGTCGCCGTGTCCTAGTAAGATCCGACAACATGTCGGTGGTATCTTACTTAAACCGTCAGGGGGGTCTGAGGTCGCGCCCTCTGTGCAGACTGGCACATCAGATCCTCCTGTGGTCCCAGCGGAGACTGTCGTCTCTCAGGGCGATGTATGTCCCGGGGGACCAGAACCAGGGAGCAGACATGCTGTCGAGGCAGGGGATGAGGCCCGGGGAATGGAGACTCCACCCCGAGGTGGTGGAGTTAATATGCGAGAGGTTTGGCCCAGTGGAAGTGGACCTATTTGCGTCTCGAGAGACGACACACTGTCCACTGTGGTTCTCCCTCACACATCCAGCCCCGCTGGGGTTGGATGCCATCGTGCAGACATGGCCGAGGCTGCGTCTGTATGCCTTTCCCCCAATCGCTCTGCTCCCAGCAGTTCTGGAAAGGGTCTGCCAGGACGGGGTCAGCCTACTATTAGTAGCCCCGTTTTGGCCGGCCCGAGTATGGTTTTCGAACATCATCCTGCTCCTGGCAGGCCCGCCATGGCAGATCCCTCTGAGGAGGGACCTGTTGTCTCAGGCAGGGGGCTCAGTTCTCCACCCTAGACCCGAGCTGTGGAAACTGTGGGTCTGGCCCCTGAGGGGGCACAGTACCTAGAAGCCGGCCTGTCAGCAGAAGTGGTTGAAACCATACTCACTTCCAGAGCTCCCTCCACGAGGAAGTTATACGGCCTTAAGTGGAATGTGTTTTCCACTTGGTGCAGAGAGTGTGATCTGGACCCAGTTCACTGTCCAGTGGCTTCAGTGCTGGAGTTTCTCCAAGACCGCTTTTCTGCCGGACTTACCCCGTCCACACTCAAGTTTTATGTGGCTGCCATTGCGGCTTTCCACGCTCCTCTGAGTGATGGTCCTCTGGGGAGGCATCACCTGGTCGTACGTTTCCTCCTTGGAGCCTGGAGGATGAGACCTGCGACTCGTACCAGGGTTCCCTCTTGGGACCTGGTGGTGGTTCTCGAAGGGCTGGCCGAGGCCCCCTTCGAACCATTGGAGTCGGCTGAGGCCTTCAGGCGATCTCTATTTCCAATGGGTGCTTGGAGTTTGCTCCCGGCAACATTAAGGCCATCTTGCATCCCAGGCCCGGCTATTTGCCCAAGGTGCCATCTAATGTGGCACGGCCTATGGTTCTGCAGGCATTTCATCCTCCACCTCATGTGACGGCGGATGAGGAGAGACTTCACCTGCTCTGCCCTGTCAGAGCACTGCGATGTTATATCCAGAGGTCCTCCTCATGGCGGAAGTCGGACCAGTTGCTGGTGTGTTTTGGGTCGCCCAAGAAGGGGCTTCCCGCCTCTAAGCAGACCATCAGCAACTGGAGTGTTCAGACTATTTCCCTGGCCTATCAGGTGCGCAATTTGCCTTCACCTATAGCCATGAGGGCTCACTCCACCAGAGGCATGGCGTCCTCTAGAGCCCTCCTTTCAGGGGTTTCTATCCATGACATATGTGAGGCGGCTGGCTGGGCCACTCTGCACACATTCATGAGGTTTTACAGTCTGGACCTTCCCTCTGCACCCGGTGCACGAGTGCTTTCGTCCTAGGTTGTGCCTGAAGACAGTTTCACACCAGGATGAGCGGGGTTCGTTGTGGTATAGTGGGTATCTCGTTCCCCTAGCGTCGTCACCGATGCAGTCCGAGTTCCTTGATAGGGCTCGGGTTACGTATGTAACCCTTGTTCCCTGAGAAGGGAACGAGACACTGCATCAGTTCGCCACACCTCACCCCGCCTAGAGCACTTGCTTCATAGCAAAAGCTGACATTTTCTGTGTGCCGGCGTGCTTTTGTACACATCCGCATATGCCGTCACACGCTACGTCATCACGCAACGCCAATAGGATTGGATTCGGTTTCATTCATAAATTCAGACGCGCTACGCTGAAGGGCGTTCCCCTAGCGTCGTCACCGATGCAGTGTCTCGTTCCCTTCTCAGGGAACAAGGGTTACATACGTAACCCGAGACGTTTTTCGATGGAAAGCTTATAACAAATGTATTTATTGCATTTAGGCAAGCAGTACACATCAAAACACACATAATCAAAAACGGAGCTCTTACCAGTATTGTTGTAATAACGAGCCACACACGCATCCACTGCTAAAAGTTCCAGATTGAATGGAAAGCTGAGGGTCCACTGAATAACATACCATGGAGCATTTTTAGTCCAAAGAAACAATAACGTTGTAATATTGATAATTATTCCTTTGTTTACATCGCGTTTCTTCAGGGTGACGTATTTGTCTGTTATGCAATAAATAATGCATGAAAAACAGACTCCCAGTACCAAAAGGTTATATGGGTGTGTTGCTTAGAGTGTAATGAACACATTTAGACTGCACACACGCACACACAAACAAAGATAGGCAATATCTAGCTCAAAATATCCAAACACTGCAGTCAGTTTTTGTGTCGTCATGATATGCACATCCTATCATTTTGTCTTTACAACGAAAGCCAATGAAATCGTCGAAATTATATGACTGATAGAAAATGTAGCCAATCAGTAAACAAATCCAACGATACCCGGGAAGTTTATATTTCTCACTCGAGCAAGATGTTTTTTTTATTTGAATCCGGCGTCTCTCCCCTGCTCTCCCCGCTCTCCAATCAGTTTGAGCAGCTCACCTGCGACGTCGGCTCTGACGACACCCCTGTCATCTGACAGGCCAGCTAGCTAACAAGCTATAGTAGACAGTTCCCTAGTCAACAAACATCTGTTTTCGCGTCTTACTCACTGGACGGATTCTGTCATCATATGGATCATCAAAAGACGTTTTTTTTCTGCTGAAGATGTTTTATTCGAGATCACTCGAGGCAGCGATGATGAAATTTGAGGAGAGTGAAGACAGACAGCGACGAGGGTGATATGCTTCCGGACGAAAAAGATGATCCAATTTTATATCGGTGAGTTGCTATAACGTTATATAATTTATGTAGCATGCACATAATACGTGCGTGTATGTGGGGTGTGTGTGTGTGTGTGTGTGTGTGTGTGTGTGTGTGTGTGTGTGTGTGTGTGTGTGTGTGTGTGTGTGAGAGAGAGAGAATTAGTGAATGAGTGTTTGGTTTCCAATTTGTTTCATAAGGCAAATGAATTGTGGTCTGAAAAGATTATGCTACTTTTATATGCATTTATTTATTTATTTATTTATTTATTTGTATCTATTTATATGTGTTGGACGGTTGTGCAGTTGTTTTGTTTTTCCTGGCACACACTATCTATCTATCTATCTATCTATCTATCTATCTATCTATCTATCTATCTATCTATCTATCTATCTATCTATCTATCTATCTATCTATCTAACATTTTTACAGTATAATATACATAATATTTACAGCGCACTACATCCTAATGGTTTCGGTCTATTTGTATTTGTACTGTAAATATGTATATTATACCGTAAAAATGTATACTTTGTGTATGTATATATATATATATATATATATATATATATACATATATATATATATATATATATATATATATATATATATATATATATATATATATATATATATGTATGTGTATGTGTGTGTGTGTGTGTGTGTGTGTGTGTGTGTGTGTGTGTGTGTGTGTGTGTGCTGGGAAGAATTGCAGAAAATAATGTGCTAGAGATAAATAGGAAGGAGTTGTATGCTATCAAAATTGCATATTCCTGTCTGATGGCCGGCCATCGGTGTGATTGTTGGCTCTATGTCTGTCTATCCATATGAATGCTGTCTGTATCATTGGCCATCACCGCTCATTGATTGTTGATTGAATGGATGAGCTTTAGTATGAATGCTGTCTAAACGACTGCCCATCAGTTTGATTGTTGATTGAATGGCCAGCCATATAAAAACTAAACTGAATTATTTACTTTACATGCAGTGCTAATTATCTTTCCATTCTTTCCCATGCAACAGCCATCAAGTTGAATCTTCAGATGAAGAGTGGCATCCAAGCACCAGCCAACCAGCTGAAAGAAGTTCAGTTATATGGTTGTGTGTATTATTTTATAACTATTATTTTATAACTAATATGAACTATTTTCATGAATTGACCAAAATAGCTTGCAGTACCCTTCATAACATTTGGTCAGTAGGTTGCTTTTTGATGTACCCTTGGTACCTGGACATAGTCTTGGAAAAAATATTGTAGGAATCTCAGTTTTCATAATATCTTCCTCAAATGTGAAACATAAACTGATGAGACTTGTGTCTTTCAATCAATTACCTAACTGGATTCTTCCAGATTTGTTTTCATTTATTTTTACATGAAATAATCAAATGTTACTTGCAGTACAAATTATCTTCAAGACACTTCAGATTCTATAAATTTTTGTCTGTGAAAGTTTTTTCAACTTTAAGATTTGGGTAATAAACTCTGAAGTGGCCTCTCTTTAAATATGTCTAAATTGTGCATGTAGTGCAAATAGTTCAGCAAACTGCAATTATTTTAGTTTGGGGATGTCATTTCTGGGGATGTGCCTCAGGCAGGGGGAGGGAGAAAGGGAACTGACATAGTCTTGGAAAAAAGTTTGCAGGAACCCCATTTTTCATTATATCTTCCTCAAATTTGAAATATATACTGATGAGACTTGTGGCTTTCAATCCTTTACCTATCTGGATTCCTACAGGTCTATTTTTATATATTTGTGCATGAAATAATAAAACATTATTTGTAGCGCACATTATTTTTGAGGCACTTCAACTTTTATCATTTTTTATCTGTTTGAGTATTATCAACTCTGATTGATTGTTAGTAGAGTCCCAATTGTCTTCTTTCCAAAGATACCTTAGGGTGTATTCACACCAGGAAAGTCCGATAGTTCACATGCTTTGGTCCGGACCAAATAATTTTTTTTTTTTTTTTTTTTGGTACGGTTCGCTTTCACACTGCTCTTTTTGCAAGTGAACCAAAATTTGTAAACAAAACCACACGTGTGCTAAGGTCGTCCATTCATGGGACAAGGATTCTCAAGTAGGAAAATCAGGAAGTGCAAAAAAGGCTCAGCATGGAGATATTTCGTACTGCAATATTTGAGGAGCTCTTTTCCAAAACGTCATAAATCCATTTCAATAGTTTTCAGGAAAATTACATTTTTTACCTAGACCCACACATCTTGTGAATATTCAATTTATCTTAATGTTTTTTTTCCCTCAGTCTGAACATGTTGAACAATGATTATTAAATCAAACAACAATATTGTTGATGATAAATTCAAAGTTAATTTTTTTTTCTTCAAAACGCTATAAATCCACACAAAACAATTGATGATTTTGCCCACTTAATTAAGTTTTGTTTTGTAGAAAGCCTTTCTTTAAAGTGGATTTCGTTTTGTATAAATTGTATCTTAATTTTAATAATGTTTTCATTAACCAATTGCCTGGATTTAATAAATAAGAAGCAAATAGACAATATAATCATGACATGGAGGCGTCGCCGCCGTCACTTGCATTGCACGCGAACTGGAGCGCATCTCATCATAAATTAACCGAAATTCAGCGTAGCCTATGCTTCACAGCAGACATGAGAAATATATCTATATAGAAAGCTTGAAATGTCTTTAAGCGAAACAATTAAAAACGAAAATAAATAGCCTACTCTCTGATTATGTAATCCATTACACGCATTTCTCTCTATAGGCGCGTTCACTACAGAGATGCTGATCGTCAATTTCATATTTGCAGACACTGACACACAGAAAACAGTTGATTAATAAAAAATAAAATAAAAAATTCGATTTTCGAACGATATTCGACTTTTGCTCCTTGATCGTCAAATGCCATTTTTGGTAGAAATTCTTATATCTGACAGAAACCTTTGGCAGCAGCATCTACCCCCATGTGTAGGTCTCACTGGGTCATCAAGGCCATCAAAAGTATTATCACCATTTAAAGCACTCATTTTGAGGAATGAATGAACATAAACAAACCTCTGTTCAGCGCGCCGATGTTGGATTGCGTAGAACGCTCACTGAAGTCTGATTTGTCTAGAGAGGATTTATCGCGTTTAGGCTAAAAATAGGTCCTTGTAAAAATCATCCTTGTATTGTAACTATCGTTACATTATATGAACTGCAAAAGCTTTGTTTGCATCTATGCACGATTAAACTAAAGAGAACGCTCTGTATGTGAATGTCCTAATGCACACTCATTCATTCATTCCATTCCAATGATGCACACACGACGGGCAGAAAGACGCCAACAGTATCGTGTGGCCAGACAGCGTGCCGGAATGGAATGTAGTAGGCTACAACAGATCTTTCTTGCAATTGGGTCGGTTCATGTTCACACCGTAAACGAACCGTACCAAAGTTCATCTGGAACCGTACCGAGACCACCTCTTCAGCTGGGTCTCGGTTCGGTTGTTTGGTCCGCACCCGAGTTCGATTGCTGTATTCACACCTGCCCAAAAGGTCCGCACCAAGGGGGTAAACGAACTAGAGTTCGATTCAATCGAACCAAACAAGGCAGGTGTGAATACACCCTTAATTGTGCCTGTGGTACACTGTTCCCAGGAGCTGTATTTATTTTAATCCAGGGATGTCATTTTCACCTGTGAGCCCCGAGTGTGGGGTGAAGGTTAACAGGTTAAAGATTACAATGTGCGGAGGCACCACGTTGAGAAACACCAGACTTTCCGCACCAATTTTCCCGAGGGATCTCAAGAGAGGGCTGCAAAAGTGCAGAGTTTGATTGCATCTTACAACCGGAGCAGTACTACCATGGTGCGATCATTCACAGCCCAAGAGAGAGCTACCGCAGCATCCCTTCGTGTTTCCTGGATATTGGCAAAAAAGAAAAGGCCATTCACAGACTCTGAAACCTTGAAGGACTGTATGCTTGCCGTCGTGGATGAGGTGATAAATGACGATAAAATTAAAAGGAGCGTGGCATCTGCTTTAAAAAAGTACCCCTGTCAGATACTTCCAACATTCGTAGAGTTGAAATTCTTGCTGCAGATGTGTACGAAACGCTGTTAGGAGACATCAGGAAAGCTGATACTATGTCCACCCGGTTGTTAAGTCGTGACGTAACCACTCTTCGATAATACTGTTTCCGGGTCCAAAGGCCGGGTCCTCTCTACCTACCTACCGCTTTCGCCCGAGTTTTAACGTGTTCCCGTGTTGTTTAAATAGATCGGAGTTAAAAAAAACAAGTGACATTCAACTGTCATTCTACCGCTTTCCCTGTGACGAGAAGAGAAAATGGCTGCAGTTGATAAGGTAAGTTACAAATCTTAAACGAATGAAGAAACTTTGGCGTAGTAACACCCACTGGCACTGAAGCGAAAAAAGCCCTTTAAGAAAAGGGTTTATGGGGTTTATGTAGTCTAGGATCTGGAGTGGACGAGCGGAGCACTTGGGCCCGGAAGAGGCTAAACGTCACGCGTGACGTCAGACTTAACAACCGAATAGCAGTAGATGAGTCCACAGACAAAACTGATACTGCTCAGTTGTGTATATATGTCCGTTTTTTTGACAGCAAATGCTTCCGAGAGGAGCTGCTCTACCTACTGCCGTTAGAAGGACACACAATGGGCGATATAGTCTTTGGCAAAATTTCCGCTTTTTTTAAAGACAATGATCTGGATATGAAGCGTGTGTGCATGCTTGTGACAGATGGGGCTCCATCCATGACAGGGAAAGTGAATGGTTTGGCAGCACGTTGGTCCGTTGTTGCACCTCAGTTGATCTCCTTACACTGCATTGTGCATCAGGCGGTGTTGTGCGCAAAACTAAGCGGGGCGCTCAAAACGACAATGGACAGCGTGATGGCTACAATTAATTTTATTCGCTCCACATCAAGCCTCCAACACCGCTTATTCCGCTTGCTGCTGTCAGAAATGCCTGCTGAGCACCACGACCTGCTTTTGCATAATGACGTGAGGTGGCTGTCCAAAGGCAAAGCACTGTGGTCTCAGAGAGGAGATCATAACTTTCCTCCGAAGCAGCAAGCAAAAAAAGGCAGAAACGCACTTGAGTCGCATACTGGACGACAACTTCATGGCCGATGCCTGCTTTCTGAGCGACATATTCAAACACCTGAATGATCTAAATTTGGCACTACAAGGCAGAGACAAAACTGTCATCCACCTTGTGGAACAGATGCGCGCATTCCAAGTTAAACTGGACCTTTTCACAACTGATTTGAGCACAGGCCGAATGCTCCATTTTCCGACACTCCGCAAACGCATCTCATCCCCCGCACAAATCACGGATGTGATGACAGATTTTATTGCGAGGTTGAAAAATAACTTTGCTGATCGATTGGATGGACTTGTTCTGCCCACAGAGGTGGCCGTTTTTGTCAGAGACCCATTCACTGTTGCAATAGAAGGGGACTTGCCCGCCAGAGCAAAAAAAGTGGTTCTTTCCATTGACGAGGGGAAATTCACACTCGAACTTGTTGACATGCAGTCATCTGTAACCATGGCACAGGAGCTTCGCACTAACGGGCCTGCAATGTTTTGGACTGATGTCAATGTACATCAGTTCCCTAACATTAAGAAAGTAGCGATCGTCGTGCTCAGTATGTTTGGATCAACATACACATGTGAGTCAAGTTTTTCACACATGAAAAAAAAAACTCTCGTTGCACCCTGACTGACCGTACTCTCCACCAATGCCTTCGAATTGTAGCCTGTAGCCTACATTAATATATTGTGGGATGTGTAGCAAAGGCATACCTAATCACAAATGTGGTGATTTTAAAGGGATACTCCACTTTTTTTGGAAATAAGCTCATTTTACAACTCCCTCAGAGTTGAACAGTTGAGTTTTACCAATTTCGAATATCGAATATAGAAGAATATCAGTAAGCAGACAGTTTCTGGTCTCATTGACTTCCATAGTAGGAAAAAAATATACTATGGGAGTCAATGAGACCAGAAACTGTCTGGTTACTATATTCTTCTAAATATCAGAAAATCGGCTGAATGGATTCGAAAACGGTAAAACACAACTGTTTAACTCTGGGGGAGTTGTAAAATGAGCCTATTTCCAAAAAATGTGGAGTATCCCTTTAAATATGTTCCCTCAGTGTGCAATATGGGCAGTAGTAAACCTTGTATTCATGTGTTAGTTATAGTTGTGAATACTGTGCACTTTTTATTTTATGCACCTGATGTTGCTGTGTCAAATGTGAGCAAGATGTTTATTTTGTTTCAAAAAGGAAACGTAATGAATTTGCTAATGCTAATAGCCTGTGCACTATATTGTTTTATGCACTTTGTGATCAGATAGGTCAGATATGTAGCCTAGGTAGGCCCAAGAAAAAGGTGCCTAGATCATTTTATTGTTTTTATGCACATTTTGCTGTGCAAATTGACCAAAGTTAAAAGAGAAACAATGAATAAACCTTTCACGTTTTTCAATAAATCTGTTTGCATTGGTTTTGAAATTTGTTATTTGTTATTACGAGCTGCTTCGCTAGTGAAATAATAAGAAAATCTGGTCCAACTGAATTTGTAATTGAATAGCCCTGCTCTATCGTACGGTGTCCGGGAGGTGACATGTTAGGTTCACTTATTTTTGTCGTGGCCACAACATATAAACTCGTGGGAACGTGATAATATCTCGTGGGAACATCATATTAAGTCGTGGGAACGTGATATTAAGTCATGGCCACGAGATCATTTTGTTGAGGTAACGACATAATTATGTCGTGGCCACGCGATGCAAAGTCGTAGCCTCGAGATCATATGTTGAGGGAACGATATATTTTTCTCGTGTTATGTTGAGGAAGCCACAGCGGCCAATACTGTAACCGTACCATAGCATAGACTGGGCTACAGTGAGATGGAGATGACAGAAGAAATAACATTTTACTTTAAATAAGGAATGTCATATTTAAATATAGTGCGGTCTTTGGCATTAAGACATGGGTACGTTATAGGCTAAGTGAATGACACCTGAGTTCGATATTCACATTTTAGGGACCATCTCAAAATTACATGCAACATTGGCATAAACGTTTGCAACTTCAATAGCATTTGAAGACTTACAGTCATAAAACCAACTGTACATTGTTCCCCCAGGTCTCATGATGCACACCTTTTAGATTTTTGATATTTATGATAATAAACTGCTAAATCATATGCAAATAATGTTATGTATTTCACTACTGTATGGGATCATATACAAAATATATTACAGTATTTAAAGCTCAATAGCATTTGAAGACAATGACTTACAGTCATAAACCAACTGTACATTGTTCACCCAGGTCTTATGTATGATGCACACCTTTTAGATTTTTGATATTTATGACAATATACTGTTAAATCATATGCAAATATTGCTATGTATTTCACTACTGTCACATACCTGACATTTGAGACGGTCCCTAAAATGCGAATATCGAACTCAGGTGTCTTTCACTTAGCCTATAACGTACCCATGTCTTAATGCCAAAGACCGCACTATATTTAAATATGACATTCCTTATTTAAAGTAAAATGTTATTTCTTCTGTCATCTCCATCTCACTGTAGCCCAGTCTATGTACGGTTATAGTATTGGCCGCTGTGGCTTCCTCAACATAACTCGTGGCCACGACAAATAGATGTCGTTCTCTCAAAATATGAAGTCGTGGCCACGAGAAAAATATATCGTTCATTCAACATATGATCTCGAGGCTACGACTTTGCATCGCGTGGCCACGACATAATTATGTCGTTAACTCAACAAAATGATCTCGTGGCCACGACTTAATATCACGTTCCCATGACTTAATATGACGTTCCCACGAGATATTATCACGTTCCCACGAGTTTATATGTTGTGGCCACGACAAAAATAAGTGAAACTAACATGTCACCTCCCAGACACCGTACTATCGCACTAAATCAAAAAATAAATCTTCTGCTTTCAAGTGATTATAAGTTTTTCATCATTTTTGAGATAGTCATTTAAAAGATTGTCATACAAAAATGTTTATTTTCTACATAACTATTTCTAATAATTTTGGTGATATGATTCTCTATAGAGAACTAAAGACATTATTGGCCAAATCTTCCTGATGTAAACGTAACGTTAGTTCTTCACAGGTTGTTATACAGATAATTCTGGTAATGTATAAGAAGTAATGTACAGTAGTATTAGTAGAAATAATACTAATAATAATAATGCAATGAGTATTTAAATCTGGTGCATTTTGTAGATAGTTTAGATTTAAAAAATTTGACAAGGGCATTTTGAGTTGCTACAGGTCTTCAAAATGCACGCATATTCATTGCAATGTGTAATTTAAAAAATATTCTTCTCACAGGTCCATCTAAATGTTCTATTACATGGATAATCAGCCCATCCTCCTCGTGATTGAATTATAGCACAATCCTCATCTAGTCCATTGAAACTATTTGGCTGTCCAGACTCCCAGAACCTGAAAGTACAGATCAGTATTAGATGTGATACTGACTGTGCGAATCATTTATTAGTTAATAATCAGTTCAGTGATTTCTCACGTAGAGGACACTGTGCTGTCATCAACCCATTTCCATGTGCCTTCCACATCACTGTCAGTCAGACCGATCCAGACTTGATCAGAAATGTTCTTCGCTAAATCCTAAGAATAATAACACATAGATACATTTAATCAGTTACAGGTAGCAGCTAAACGCACGCACGCACGCACGCACGCACGCACGCACGCGCACACACACACACACACACACACACACACACACACACACACACACACACACACACACACACACACACACACACACACACACACACACACACACACACACACACACTTGTTCCAGTCTGTTGTTTATGATGATCAGATCTGCTCCTCTCTCTCTACAGTATCTTCTGCTCTCAGTCCAGTTCTTCTTCTCATTCACGGAGGAAATGAAGTAAAGACTGGATTGATAGTAAATCCATCCATCTGTAAACAACCAGTTTAACTATTAGCACTTTTTCAGTCTTTTTTAACTTGTCTCAGTTATCTGTGAGGTTTTGTGTGAATTGGTGGTAACTATCTCTTTCAAAATAAGTGACTTGAAGTGTCAGCTATGAACACAATCTCAATGATATTCATAGGGATTGTACCTACACATCAAAAATCTATGCATTCCATAAATTTGTTATTAATGATCCTAAAATAGAAAATATTTGTACATTCTTTACATTGTAAATATGTTTTACATTTGAATTTATTTAGCAGAATTACACTTGACATACAACCAATGAAGAAACTTACCCTTAATTTTATCAAGACTCATTTGAAGATAATTTTTCTCCAATCGTAGCCAGTCTCTCTCGTTGGTCAGGTTTTGATTCTTGGATATGAACGTGACACACAGCACTATGACTGCAGTCAGCAGAAGAACACACAGCAGCACCACACACACTGCTGCTGCTCTGGAGCTTCGGATCTTCACACACACACCGTCTGTAGAATGCAAACATGAGATTATTATCTTTATCTATCCACTTAACACAACTCACGTCAACTGAAATTATGAATTATTAATCTCAGGTCTTGTGAATTCAGATGATTTTCCTTCTCTTTTTTTAAATTTACCTTTTATATCGTCATCATTTTCGTAGAGATTAGAGGTTTGTCCATCTCTATTGTGCATTTTGCAGGTTGCACTCCTTTCTATATTTTCATTTACACTTACAGAAAGTTTTGGTGTTGTAAGTACTAGTTTCTCTCCTGGAGTGGACTGTGTTTTGTTCCTCATCTGTGTTTGTGTTATAAGTATTTATGCAAAAGGAACTGTTTTGTGGAAATGTTTTAAGTATATGCAAAAGGAACTTCAAGAAAGGTCACTGGAAAAGATTTTTTAAAAACAAAACAGATTGTGTGCATTTAAATGCATTTATTATCATAGAATGACTCAGTGTCTTTATACGTAAAGTCTAAAGTACAAAATTATATCCAAAAATTGCTTTTTGGTGGTAACCAGGCTTAGGCTATGCTACATTGAATTTGAGCTAAATGCGTTTTGAACCCAGTATATTCCATTAATTGGAAGATAGCCAAGAATTATGGAATTATATTTATAGGAAAATTATGAAATTGGGCACACTTATAGTGATGCTAATAAATATTTATTTGACCGATTTTTGTGCTCTAGGACCAACTCTATAGCGCCACCACCAGTTAAAAAATGCACATTTCAAATGCTTATAACTTTTGAACCATTTGTTTTAGAAAAATTAAACTTTATCCTGATTCCTCTCATCATGGTGATATCATTTAACATCTTACATTAAGTAAGCCCATTGCAGTAGTGGCCATTTTGAAAAGTACAGTATTAAGTTTTTATCGCCAAACTTTGATCAAACGAAACGAAAATTGGAACCATGATCTGAGGGCCAATGCCAAATTTGGAAACAAATTTGCAACGATATCTCATTTTTAATTTTCAATCAATTTGCCTGTCCGCCACACTGAAGCAAATTAAATGTTTTTTCGCTGCTACTCCTACAAATATATCCCAATGTTGTCCAAAATCGGCTATGCTATGCTAATCTATTGCCAAACTTTCTTATGTGGCTCTTCAGCAATCAAATTAAGTTATAAAATATTAACCCTCTGGGGTCAGCAAACGCGCCGGCACGTTTAGATTTTTTTCACATAGCAGAAAAATAGACTGAAAAAACTCCATTTCTGGTCATACAGGGTTAAGAAAATGAAAAATTAAACTGTTAAATGTCTACTATTTTATATGCCCACATACAATCGAAATAAAAAAATTGTGCTTTTGTAAAAATAAAGAAAATAAACAAATTTGCTAAAAAAAATTGATAAACAAATCGAATTATCTGAAGCAACACATGCAGACGTGTAAACGGCCACATAAACTCAGTAAAACACATCAAGTTTAATCAGATTAATGTACTGTCGTCTTGCGAGGCTTTGAGGAATAATTCCTGGGACGTTTAACTCAGAACAAGTGCTGGTTTATTTTCACTTCGAGGAGTGAGGAGGATCCAGCTGAGAATTGTGTAAGTGTTTTATTCTTGTGCTTTGTTTTAATCACGATATAGAATAACGTTAGTGTCTGTAAACGCAAAAATAGCATACTGTTTAAATTTGAATCATGTTTCTCTGTGTGTGTGTGAGTGAGTGAATAAATGAATGAATGAATGAACGCACAGATGTGCACTGTTACAGACGAAATAAAAGACAACATTTCGTTGACTAGTTTTGGATAGAGTATAAAGTTTTTACTCTAAAATAGACATCAAATAAGCTTTTGTTAGCCAGTTTCTGCTCATATGTTAAATATATAGTATGTTTTGTCAATAAACTAATCAACTAAGATGTTATAGTGTTTGTTCCAATGCAAGCTATATCAAAATAATGAATCCTTAACTTTGAAATATGTATGATAAAATGTATTGGCCTACTAAGACATGTATGGAAAAAGACAATTTTCTGTCCCACTTTATATTGTGGCCCTAATACCTGTGAACTTACATAGTAACTACATGTGTACATAGTATGTAACTACAGTGTAAGTACACATTTGTACATAGTATCTACAGCTGTAATATTTGTGTAACTATACATATGTAACAACCCATGGAATGGTATGTGTACGTACAAATGTGTAACAGGACATTCGTAGCAACACTTTTTTTTACTTCAGTAAGTACACATGTGTAACAGGAATTATGTAACATTGTGTTACAACAATATGTATTTACACATGCAATCTTAAATACTGCAGTTATCAGTTTGGAATACACTGAAACTTTATGGAAACCATGATGATTCCTATGTTTATACCATGTTTTTATGACTGGCAAGACTAATGCTGAATTACAACTAAAGTTTCCCCTTGTGATACCAGTGTACTTACATGGTAACTCCTCAGGAACTGTCCACTTAATATAAAGTGTAAAACGGTCGGAACTTACTGTGTAATATGCAAAACCTAAATATCTGTGTAACACAATAATAACGTTGTACTTGCATGGCAACTCTGCAGGAACTGTCCACTTAAAGGCACACTGTGGAACTTTTCAACCTTTATAATATATTACCAAAACCCATTGAAATGGTACATCGACTTACAATAGGTTGAATGACACGTCTGCCGAAGCCTGAAGGTGTCTGTATCGCTTTTACTAGCACTATGTAACTTCGGGTTTCGGGTAGGAACCCGAGCACAAAAAGAACTACAAAATTCGAACGCTTTACGGCATACGTCACTTCCCCTACCCCCCCAACTTCCTCAAATTCTAACGAGAGAGCTCAACTCGCGTTTGATTGCCGGCGTCTGTATGTTGTCGTCATGGCTGAATCAACAGCTACTCGGAAGAAAGCAAAGATTTTGTCAGAGGAGACCAAAAAAAGAAAAAGGGAGAGGGATAAACTAAAAGCAAGGACGAGGATAAACATTGGTCAAGCGTTCCCTCGCTGGCGTGCGATAAAGGAGGATGAGGGATTCCCGACCGATGCTGACCTGGCCGTCATGCTTATGGACTAGTAAGTTAAATATATTGCTTGCATAATATCTCTACTTTTTCAAATTTGTTCTCTGCCTGGCCATGTTACTGATTCTATATTGTCCTCCATTTAACTTAATGTAACAAGGAATGCTAGTAGAGTAAGTTAGTGAATTATCAATCTGGTAGCTAAATGTTTGTACAAATATAAATTTTATAAATATTGGGAAAGGTTTGCATTCAGCAGACACTTTATCCTCCGATTTTGAAAAGAAACAGGGCTGCAACTTAACAACTAGCTACAGGCTTTGTTTAATTTGTATGCAATTCATCTGGTATAGCATTAACGTTAGAAACGTTAGAAGAGTTAGTACACAAAGCTAACAGGCAAAGAAGTCAAGCCTTTATATTGAATAAAAGGTACACTTATTGTAATTTCCGAATAGAAAAATGACATATTACAATATTTTGGCGATTTCGGGTTACTTGGGGGGGGGGGGGGACTCTCCCTCTCTCTCCGCGCTACACGGTTTGGCGCTGATCGACGCATATACAGTAGGCTATGTTCTGTCTCGCATGCGCAGCTCTAGATTCTAGGAGATTTGAACTAATTTACGTGTCGTGTTGCTGTTGTATCAGTCAGATCAGCGTAGCACTCAATAATCGGGACAAGCGAGGTCCCGATCGGGACAAATAAATTAGGCCCAAAAATCGGGACGTCCCGGCTAATTCGGGACAGTTGGCAACCCTATCTCTAACCCATTGCAAAGAGATCCTGAAGACGTTAATTGTTTGCTTCAGGTGTGTTTGATTAGGGTTGGAGATGAACTGTGCAGGAGTGACGATCGGCAGGAGCAGGATTGGGCAACCCTTGTCAATGCGACTTACCTGATCAGACATTGTTTTCTGCGTATGCTACTTTTATTCAATTTGTTTTCTTTATAGGATTTATATTATTAATCTTATATTTATATTATTATTTTGGTCAGTAGTGAATCGATTAACTTTCTCCAACATACAAATCAAATGCCGTCTGCACATAATGACACGGGAGGTTGACCGGTTGACTGTTTGTTGACTTTTGCGACAATGCTGCGGCACTTGTGGCCTTTAGGGGCACTAGACGTGAAAATTACAGGTCGAGCGCACCCTAGTGGTCAAAAGTTCCATAGTGTGCCTTTAATATAAGGTGTAATTGTTAAGGTAATTTCTGTGTACTGGACCATCAGTGTCATTACATGATAATTTCATAGGAACTTCCCACTTAAATTGTAAAATGTTACATGTTAATTCCACAGGAACTTCCCACTTAAAAGTAATTTAAAAAATGCATGGGTGAAATTACCAAGTATTAAACATTGATAATTTCTCAGTAAATAAAGTATAGAGGGCTGCAAAAAGAGAAAAAAGCAGTAAAGCTAAAAAAAATGTATTGATACACATTCCACTCAACAGTGTAACAGATTATTTAGTAAAACTTTATTGTACCCTTATAGACTGCCTAAAAGAAAACAGAAAAGCTCTGCCACTGGGAAACTAAATCTGCTTTTAACATACTGACATGGTTGGAAATTAAATACATATATATCTAAACTGGTAACTGCATTATTTAAGAATGCACGTGGAAGTGGAACAACAGTTAAAAGCTGATGAGAAATCCACAAACAAAATTTTTGCGTGAGTTTTTGGTTTCTCTAAAGCCTGGTTCACACGGCAGGATAATTAGGCCGATTTTAGCCCCGATTTTCCCCTTCCGACATCTTAAGGATGCTCCGATTATCGTAAAATAATCTGATCAGATATTCCTGCCGTGTGTGGTGTGTTAAGACTGCTCTCGTCTGCTCGGAAGGACGTCTGGACCGCTCAGATCTCAAATCGGGGATATCCAACATGTTGGATTGTTTTGGCCCGATTTCTCCTCGTGTGTGGTGTCCCCCGAGGACGAACGAGCACGCAGCCTGTGGACTGTGGCGTGTAGCCAATCAGAAAGCGAGGTGACGAGGCGCAGAGGAAGACAAACAAACAAAATCAAAACAGCCGGCGGCATGGCGCACCAGAGAGTCCGGTGGATGTTTTCTCTAATAGTTTAAACTATCGCCACTGGATCCTCTTTGTCCGCCATAATAGTTTACTCTGAAGTCACGTTTGATCTCGAGGGGTTTTGTGTGATTTTCCGTCTGACCTGGGAATGCTCGGGAGTCAAATCAGTTCGTGTGTGATGTGTTGATTTTGCCGTGTGGCTGCGCACCACACACGGCACGACCAAAACTGTTAGACCCGTGATTTTTTATCACGTATATTTTTTGTGTGGGGTCTCTCAGGTTTGGAAAATCGGCCGACAATTTTAAAATCGTCCCGTGTGAACCAGGCTTAAGTGTGAATGCAACAGATGCAATACAGTTAAGATTGCATCCTCAACCCCTCTAGAGGCTTGATATGCAAATTGCAGAGGATCTATGAGATGCTGTGTTACGGATACAATGTACTTTTTTACTAAATGTTCAAAGCTTTTCATCACAAGTGATGTAAAGTGCTATTGGACGATAATCGTTTAATTCAGACGGCCTAGGAACTTTCGCCACTGGAATTATTGTAGATGTTTTCCATAAAGCAGGGACGATACCAGAATCATAAGATGCTCTAAAAAATTCTGTAAAAACTGGCACTAGCTGAGCTGCACAATGTTTTAAAACATTTCCACATATCTTTTCCGGGATTGCACTTTCTAAAAATCTGACTAACCTCCATTTCATTAATGTGGAAACCCACAGAAAAGTTAGCATCAGTTGATACTGAAAACACTGGTGTAGCATAACTACCTCCAATGTCAAAGCAACAATAATATGAGTTAAGCTGATTTGCCATATCCAGCTCCTCATATCCTTGAAGCACAGGGGTTGATTTGCATCTTCCCTTGTGGGGTATATTTGTCATATTTTTAACCCCCTGCCAAGCATATCGGGCATTTCCTTGTGTCAAAGATGCCTCTATTTTTTGTTTATATGTGTATTCATCTGTTTGTATTTGTCTTTTAATTTGCCTCTGAGTCCTGATTTCTATATGCTTTCCTTTTCAGATTTTTTGACACCCAGGGTTTATCATTTGGGTATACCTTAAAAGTATTAGTGGAGATAACAGAGTCCATACAAAAATGTACATAATCAGTAACTGTTTCAACTTGTTCATTAATATCATCTGTACTAAATATCTCCCACTGTGTACATTCAAAACACCCCTGCAAAGTCATTATAGTATCATTGTCCCATACTTTAACAGACTTTTGTCACCGAGGTTAAAAAGGGTTATTTACCACACTCCGGAGGAGCAGACACCAGGGGACACCAAGAGGCAGACAACCAAAGTGAATTTAAAAGATAAGTTTTTATTAAATTTAAAAAGGGATAAAAGCAGGGGCAGGCAGTGTCTTTTCTCGTCGTCAGACTCGTTGAATAAGCTCGTGGGACAGGCAGTGGCTTTTCTCGTCGTCAGACTCATTGAATAAGCTCGTTGGACAGACAGTGGCTTCTCTCGTCGTCAGACTCGTTGCATAAGCTCGTGGGACAGGCGGTGGCTTTTCTCGTCGTCAGACTTGTTGAATAAGCTTGTGGAACAGGCAGTGGCTTTTCTTTGCTTCCTGCAAAGAGCAGACAATTTGACAGTGAGACGGACAGTAGTAAGGGAAACAGAAATGGGGTACTTTACCAGCCTTCGCTCTCGTTCTGTGTGTGATAGAACGGCGTCGTTGGGAGAAATAGTGAGACTGGACTTTCTTTGGTGTGGGAAACAGTGATCGTGGACTGTGGCAATAAAGGTGTGTTGAGCTTTTCTCCTCCGCACCATGCACACAATCTCAGAAACCTGTACAGAGCTGAGGGAACAGATCAGTTTGAAAGAATCTTCAAAGTTATGGGTCAATTTCATCCATCAGAGACTCAAAGAGAATGCAGTTGTTTGATCTCACCACACTTGTGCACGAATCACCCTTGTAAATCTCCACACGTGTTTATTTCACTCTTTCAGACACTGCAAAGTCACTCTATCTTCACAGCGATTAATCAACTCGTCTCTCTTCTCTTCATAGGATGGATGATCCAAGGAGTAGTGGTCTCAGAAAATGAACATGGATTTAGCAATCTTCCCAGCCGTTACTGTTACTGTTCTTCGCTCTGTCAAAAAATCTTGCAAATGATGGCAAATCTTTACATGTGGTTTTCTCCGGAGGTGAATCATAAAAGGGTGCACTTAACTTTTCCCGGGTGAATCACATGAATCCTACAGCGGGTTTCCACTCTCTTTTCTGCCAGTCATTCTCCTTCTTCCTCTGGTAAGTTTTCTCACTTCATTGCGTTGCTGTTCGTGGTTTCTTAAAAAGGCTCACTAAATGAGCATGCCTCGGGGGACCCAACATGGAACACCGATCCGGCCTTAAACCTCAGCTTTCCGCACTTGCCGCCGCTCACTGTCACTGCTACAATCCGCTCGAGCACTCGTGTGGAGCTTTCCTACTGCCAGAACATTTCATCCTTCCTGTGCTTCAAGCCCCCCTCTTTATACTCCTTTTTCCCGGGCATGTGGTTGAATGAAGCACTACCCATTGGCTTCAGCTGGCGCTCATCATAGTCGGCGGCCATGATGTGTATACCCAAAGCCGGGACTCATAAATTTTGGGGCATCTCGTCCGGGGGGCGGGGTTACGTCCTGCTTCACATCTCTCATGCGGGTTCTTGTCGACCAGGGTCAGCGCGCACAATAGCGCACACAGGCAGGCACAGAACTAGCTAGCGAACCTAGGTCTAAACCTAACCCTAACCTAATCCTAACCCTACCCGCCCCCCGGGCGAGATGCCCCAAAATTTATGAATCTCACCCAAAGCCGGCCCGGTGTTACGCCCGCATTTCTTCCCCCTGGAAACGAGTCAACACTTTTCTTTTGGTTCCTGGTTTGTTCACCCGGTGACACCTTTCTTGAGGCTTCTCTCTTTCAAGTAACCTCTGGTAAACAGGCCGGAGATAGACCACACTGGGATCTGATGTTCCCAATGGTGGAAGAACTGATGAAGTATAGGCATTTTTAACAGTTCCATAACACATATCCAGAGTTTTTTTTTCCTCCTTGTGGGGGAGTCAACATATTGATAATATGTGCTCAAACTCTTCTTAGCATTACAGTTATTAAAATCACCCATAATAAACTTGGGAGCGTCTGGAGAAATTGTCTCAAGTCTCTGAGATAAATTATAAATAATCTCTTGGGCTTTCTTAACATTTGCTTTAGGGTGAATATATACCACAGTGATGAAAATTTGGGGAAACTACCTTGGTAGATACAACGGACGAAGAGAGACACATAGCAATTCAATGTCCGCCGTACACAGGCTCTCTCTAACCTTGACTGCACGACACCAATCCTTTAGAACAAAGACACATACCCCACCTCCTCGAGTCTTCCTGGTGATGTCAGGATCTCTATCGGTCCTAAATGACGAGAAACCAACAGGTTCCACCTCGTTATTTTTTACGTTGCTGTCCAGCCACGTCTCTGTGATTGCCAGGGCACTGGAATTCCGGTACTCGTGTAGGTAGCGCATATTTGCTGATAATTCATCCGAGGCAAACAAAGTTTGTTTTTCTCTTTCAGCCGCTTCAGTCGGCGACGGAGGCCTGGGGCCCGTTCTTCGTACGTCGCTAACTCAGTTAGCTGGATTTGATTGTTGACGATTTGCCATGATCTTAGATTGTTTGGTTCTTCGAAGCTCATCCTAGACTTGCTGTCATAGCAACAGGTGCGCTAGCTTGAACCTGCTCGCGAGCAGGCTTATTTCATGTAAACAGGATTAGATCGCGGCTTCATAAGCGCAGGTGATACGAGAAGTCTTTTAACGCAGCGCGATAGTGTACTTTTTGAGAGATATAATTATTCTCGGATGTCGTTTACATCAATTATTTTTTGGAAACGCACATTAAATGTTCGACTCGTCGGAGTCGGCCTTTAATAACAGCACAAACTGTGTGCATTGTCCTGATATTATTTGCGAGTGGCTCTTTCCTTTAAACTACTGGAGATGCGGAGAACTTGATAAGTGCTGTCTGTCGTGTCATTCACAAATTTTACCCTGGCGCTCAAGCAGTTTTTAGGGTTTTTTTTGTGGCATTTCCAAGCCAGTTTAGACCCAAGGTTGTAGGCTATAGCAGGTTTTTTTGCCAACGCAGGTATATTATAATTTTTAATGAAGATCATGCAATCATGAACATGCCGATTAATATGACACAGATATGTCCCTCAGGCTTCACTAATGTGATTGGTCAATAGACTGCACACATCAAGGCCTCTATGAAGGGGATTTTGTGTACAGAAAGGGGGATCACAATGTAAATGTGCAGCCAAGTTACTATTACAATTCTTAATATTCCAGATTAGTAATATTATATCAAATTTTAAAAAAGGCAGTTGACAGACTAAAATCTCTAGATGGCGTGTGACTATTCATATTACTAATGTGGAAGCACAGAGACATTCACATTTATGCACATTACTTGAACATGGTAAGGAAAAATATAAATATCAAGCTCACTGTATTACATATGTAAATGTCAAATGTAAATGTACATACACAGTTACAATGCAGCTCTAGCCAGGACAAGTTCACACAATGAAATGAACTTTGCCCAACTAAAGGGAAGATTTCAGTGTCTGAAAGCCTGAGTGTTGCACCTGACAGGACCTGTGACATTGCATGTGCCATATTACACAACATTGCCAACATCAGAAAAAGAAGGGGAAAAATAAAAGACAAGACACATTTGCTTAGTTCATTGAGTCTTATTTCAATAGTTCTTTGTAAAGAAAAGCCAGTCATTCAGTCATCTTTTGCCTGCAATAAGAGATATTATGCAAGGTCAGCAATAGTACTCTGTGTGAAATAGTGTATTTTACTCTGAAGTTTATTTTGAAGCAACTCTATTTCTAGTGTAATTTCTTTCTTTAAGTAGTCAAGTTCTATTTCTCCCCCTGATTTTTGTTTTTTTTCAAAATACTCTATTTTCTGTTGAAGACTCATAGGGAATGAATTTCACCTTGTGTCATTTGTCAAATTGTCACACATGCCTCATGCAACAAATAAAAAGGAAAAGTACACTGCCCACACTGTATCACATGCGTTGTGCAGACTCTTCGTAGGCCTTTCTGTACATGTGGACTCATGTCAGAAATAATAGACATAGGCACAAGTATAAATCAATTAAAATTATTTATGTATTTGCAGGTAGTCTACTTCCTCCAAAGGACAGTCATCTGAAAAGGTTTCTTCACTATCCAGTGCAATGTGATTAATAACTCATGGCAAAAGATTTTCACAATTAACATAAGTTTATCAGTTTTTACTTTCACAAGTCAAAGCAATTTATCATTACTCAAGATTTAACAGTTGAAATGACTATACCAGCCAATATGCATTATAGGCCTACTTAATTTAATGCAGCAACAAATTATTTCATAGTGTACTAAGATAATTTCCATCTCATTTACCAGTAATGAAGGTGTTGCTGCTACTGGTCCCTGGATGTGTGTCTGGAAGAGCTGAACACAGGGATGCCCTCCACAACAACAGGTCAAATCACACTAAACCCAGGGGTCAGCTCTTCTGCCAGGGTGCAGGAGCATCTGTTTCTTGGTTGCTTTTATAAACAGACAATCATTTATTTAACAGTGCCTTTTTGAAAGAGACTAGTAGGCTTATAAGGCCTAGTAAAAATTACCATTACGTAGAAGATTTTTGTACTTCACTTTCATCATGTTCACTATAGTGTGGTGACTCTGACATGACAATGAACAAAGTAATTATGAGATTATTAAAATAGAAAAAAAAAAAGTTATTAAAACATCTAACATGGCCACCACAAACGCATTTAATTTGTCTGCTACTTTTGCCAGCCCTCTCTCCTGGCTTTTGCACACTTAGAAGTGTTCCCTGGCGTTTTAATTAAAGACTCAAAATCGGCATAACCTTCTCTTTCTCTGCTTGGGAGAAAAACTGGGCGTGTTCTTTGGCCATGCTGAACAGCCAATAGCAGCGTCGCTGATCACTGTTTCTGCTATCGATACATATCCCCTTTTAAACCAACGCGTGAACGCGCAGTTATCTCAGATAACTCAATCCAGCGATACTAATCATAAACAACGGGAGTGTTCGAAGAACCCACTTAGCCGGATCATGATTAGCCCGATGATATTATCTTGGATGTCTCATTTGATCTTGGATGTTTTAAGCAACGTACAAAGAACGGGCCCCTGGGGCTCGTTCTTCGTACGTCGCTAACTCAGTTAGCTGGATTTGATTGTTGGCGATTTGGCATGATCTTGGATCGTTTGGTTCTTCGAAGCTCATCCTAGACTTGCTGTCATAGCAACAGGTGCGCTAGCTTGAACCTGCTCGCGAGCAGGCTTATTTCATCTTAACAGGATTAGATCGCGGCTTTATAAGCAGAGCTGATACGGGAAGTCTTTTAACGCAGCGCGATAGTGTACTTTTTGAGATAATTATTTTTTTCTCATGACTCGTGAGTATGTCGTTACATCATTAATTTGTTGGAAACGCACAAATGTTCGACTCGTCGGAGTCGGGCTTTAATAACAGCACAAATAAACAGCATATAGAGATTCTTTGCGAGTGGCTCTTTCCTTTACATTGGAGATGCGGAGAACTTGGTGATAAGTAATGTCTGTCGTGCCATTCGCAAAGTTTACCTGCCTCTTAAGCAGGTTTTAGGGCATTTCCAAGCCACTTTAGACCCAATTGGTTGTAGGCTATAGCAGTTTTTTTTCCAACGCAAATAGGCCTAACGTTACATTATAATTTTTAATGTCGATCATGTAATCGTTAGCATGATGATTATGACTTTCAGTACAATATATTCCTCAGGCTTCCCTAATGTGATTGGTGCCATAGACTGCACATGTGTTTCCATCAAGGCCACAATGAAGGGGATTTTGTGAACTGAAAGGGGGATCACAATGTAAATGTGCTGCCAAGTTACTATTACGATTCTTAATATTCCAGATAAGTAGCCTAATATTACATCAAGTTGTAAAAAAAAGGCAGTTGACAGACTAAAATCTCTTAGATGGTGTGTGACTGTTCCATATCACAAATGTGGAAGCACAGCGATTCAAATTTATGCACATATTTGAACGTGGTAAGGAAAATATTAATATCAAGCTCACTGTATTACTGTACATACACTCCAGTTACAATGCAGCTCTAGGACAAGGGCACACAATGCAATGAACTTTGGCCAACTAAAGGGGAGATTTCAGTGTCTGAAAAGCCTGAGGGTTGCACCTGACAGGACCTGTGACATTGCATGTGTCATATTACACAACCACCATCAGAAAAAAATATAAAACATTACATTAAATGTTTAATAAAAGACGAGACAAATTTGCTTAGTTCTTTGAGTTTTATTTCAATTGTTCTTTGTAAAGAAAAGCCAGTGATCAAGTCATATTTTGCCTGCAATAAGAGATACTATGCAAGGTCAGCAATAGTTCTCTGTGTGAAATAATATATTAGCACTTACTCTGAAGTTCATTTGAAGCAACTATATCTCTAGTGCCAGTCTTTTTCTTTAAGTTGTCAAGTCCCCCCCCCCCCCAAGAAAAAAATACTCTATATTGTATATATACTCTATATTTGGGGGGGCTTGGGTTAAACCTGTCAACACAAGCCTTATGCAACAAAAATGACAAGGAAAAGTACAACACTGCCCACCTCTGCATCACTTCTTTGTGCAGACTCTTCTGTAGATGTGGACTCCTGCAACTCATATTGCATTCAGAAATAATAGGTAACTCAAGTGTAAATTAAGTAAAGTTATTTATGCACTTAAAGATACCTGAGAGGGTTTCTTCACTGTCCTGTGCATTGGGGGAAAAATGGGCATTATAAAGTGTTGTACTTTCTTCCCTTTTGATGTAAAGTTATGAAAAGTCTTACTGCACATGCTTCAGCCACTTGCTTGGGAACACATAAAAGTGTTGGTGTATTGTTTAAAACTGCACAAAAGAGGAAAACACAATTGCATTACAATGAAGTACACTGGGGGGAAATGTGATCAATAACTCATTTCTACATTTGTTTTACATTAACTATGTTTCACAGTCACACATGTAGACTTTCACAAGTCAAAGCAATTCATTACAAGGTTTAACAGCTGATATGACTGGACAGCCATAGGCTTACTTAATTTAATGCAGCAACAAATTATTTTACAGTGTACTAGGATCATTTAAAGCTCATTTACCAGCAGTGAAGGTGTTGCTGCTCCTGGCTGTGGGTCTGAGGAAGAGCTGAACCCAGGGATGCCCTCCACAATGGGTCACATTTAACCCAAGGGCCAGCTCTTCTGCCTGGGTATAATGTGGGGGTGCAAGACCACCACCTGTTTGTTTTTCTTTTCTTTTTATTTCTCAGCCTTTTTCATGGTTGCTTTTATAAACAGGCAAACATTTATTAACAGTGCCTTTTAAAAAGAGATTAGTATAAGTACAAATTACTATTATGTAGAATAATCTAGTACTTCACTTTTACTTGTTCCTATGTTCTAGTAGTGGGTGGTGACTCTGACATTACAATGAACAAAGTTATTAATTATTTAGAAATTATTCAAATATAAAAAAATATACTGTAATAAGTGATAAAAACATCTAACTACAAACTTAATTTGTCTGCTACTTTTTGCCAGCCCTCTCTCCTGGCTTTTGCACACGTTAAGGTGTTCCCTGCTGGCGTTTTAATTAAGTTTTCAAATTCAGCATATCCTTCAAGCAATAACTCTTGCTCTTCTGTGGAGAAAAAAAACTGAGCGCGCTCTTTGGCCACGGTGAGCAGCCAATAGCAGCGTAGCTGATCAATGTTTCTACTATCGATACATATCCCCTTTTAACCCAGCGCATGAACGCGCAGTTATCTCAGATAATTCAATCCAGCGATACTAATCATAAAAAACAGGTGTGTTCGAAGAACCCAATTAGCCGGATCATGATTAGCCCGATGATATTATCTTGGATGTCTCATTTGATCTCGGATGTTTTAAGCAACGTACGAAGAACGAGCCCCGGCTCTGCATCCGCGTTTGCGTTTACTACAGGCTTTCGCATCCTTCTCATTTATTTTAAAGTAACAACAAGTAACTTTTCCTCTTCGGTCGCCCTACTGGTTGGAAACTAAAATGTCTATTGCCGCTGTCGTAAATAATTTAGTCTACCGTTTGTGACGGTCTCGGACCTGTCAGCTCCTCCTCCTTTGCGTTGTCTGTTCATTACGTCTCCCCTACAGGTGAGAGGAGCACAGGTGTGGCGTGTTGCAGGTGTTTGCTCCAGGTCCGCGTGTGGTTGTTTCCAGTATCCTGGGTGTTAAAAGCTCTCCAGACGTGGTTGGGAGAGGCCGCCGCTTCTCCTCTCCCGCACCGTTTTGCTGATTTTGTTTCGTTTTGCACGACACCACACATATCCTGATTGCATTTGTTCTCGTTTCGAGTTGTACATTTATACTGACTTTATTTTTTTATTTTACTTATTACTTGTCTTTAATAAATATTATTTTGAATTCAACTAGTCCGCGTGGTCTCCCCTCTCTGTTGCATGGGCCGGCACGGGCTGCATGTAACAGATTGGTGGCTCGTTAAGGGATTTGAACTTTCGGGATCTGAAACAAACAGACTGGGGGGCTCGTCAAAGTAAGGATTTGAAAAGACATTGGTAAATATATTTTGATGCTTATAACTAGGTTTTGAATGGCCTGGACCTTTGGAAGCTTTAAATATATTAGGACCGTTTCATTCGGGTACGTTTGATTTGGAAAGTGCTTTGATAGTTCATTGAGTTGAACGTTTAGTTTTGAATCATTGATTGGGAAGACGCATGTGGACTAGTTTGAAAATCAGTTGCGTTTAAAATTGTTTAATAATTTGTTTTTGTTTTGGTGCGGAGAGGAGGAGAATATTTTTGTTAAATTTGTGCCTGGGCTGTTTTTTTGGAAGTAAGCCAGGTTGAAGATTTTGCGGTGAGCTATTGTTTGGTAGGGGTGGTTCTACACTGTGCGTGCAAGATTGAGTTTATTGATAAAATATTCGATAAGATAAATATCGGAGCTTTGTGAGTGCCCTTAAATTTTTATTGTTTGTTTGTTATTTTAGTTTGTTATTTTTGTGCTATCCTGGGCAGAGGGCACCGTCGTGGACGCCTGCTTTAACGGCATTTTGTCGGGGGAGTTAAGGCACCGCTGATATTGTGTATTAAAAATCTCTGTCCTTGGGATATGCATGAAGAGGATCGTTGTTTTTCTTGTTTTTTTGTGTTTTGTTTACAGGGCAGCTCCATTTTGTCTCGTCTTGATGCACAGTGTTGTGGACGCACTTACCATTTGAAAAGGTGAGCTCGTTTGTTTTTCTTTTTAGAATCTGTAAGAATTGTATGCTGTAGAATTAGTTTAATTTTTATGGCTAGTTTGGAGGACTTTTTTGTAGCTCCATCTGTGGAGGTTCTGAATAATTTGACAAAGGATCAGTTGCGTCAAGTTTGTGAACATTATAACTTTGACTTGGGTTTGCCCAGATCAGCGAAATTAGCCCAGATTAGAGTGTCCGTTCAGGCGGAATTGGTCGTTAGGAATATTCTTTCGTCACCTGCATCTTTAATTATGGAGGAGTTAGAATTCGGTGAAGCAACGTCGACACCTCTTTCAACCGAGTTTTCTAAAATGTCACTTACGTTTGAGCAACAAAAGGCGTTGATAGAAATGCAACAGAAAGAGAGAGAAGCTCAACGTGAGGCAGAGCAGAAAGAGAGAGAAGCTCAACGTGAGGCAGAGCAGAGGGAGATAGAAGCTGAACGTCAAGAGAGAGAGGCTGAGCGTGAGGCAAAGAGGAGAGAGAGAGAAGCTCAACGAGAGGTAGAGATAGAAAGAATAAAAAGTGAACGTGATGTGGCTTTAGAACGATTGAGACTGAGCGCTGAAGGTAGGCTTTCAGTTGATGAAGGTGAGGGTACTGCTCTTAGGGGGTTTGTGCGTTCTCCTGATTTATCTAACATGGTTAGGTTGCTGCCGAAATTCAATGAGAGAGATCCCGATGTTTTTTTTTCTTTATTTGAGAGTGTGGCTGATGACCGTGGATGGTCTGACTCTGAGAGAACGTTGTTAGTCCAAAGTGTTCTTGTAGGTAGAGCACAAGAAGCGTTTATTGCGTTGCCTGTGTCAGATAGGAAAAAAATATGTCAGAGTAAAAGAGGCAGTGCTTAAAATTTATGAATTAGTTCCTGAGGCTTATCGTTTGCGGTTTCGTAGTTGGGGAAAAGGAGACAAACAGACCTATACAGAAGTAGCGAGGGAATTGAATGGCCACTTTAATCATTGGTGCTCTGCAGTGGGAGTCACTACTTTTGAAGAATTGTCTAACTTAATTGTTTTAGAACAGTTTAGAAACATCCTTCCTGAGCGTATCGCTACACGCATATCTGAGCATAAGATGAAAACCGCAGCGGAAGCAGCAGTCGTGGCTGATGATTTTGCTTTGACACAGAAGTATAGTTTAAAAGAAAACAATACAGGTAAGGTTTATCAGGAACAACGTTTTGGACGTTTGAATAGAGTTCTGGGGTCTTCTTCGTTGGCTTCATTGGATTCAACTACTCAGAGGAAAATAGATTCACACTCAAATCAGACACACAGAGGTGCTGTGAGTTTTCGCAGAGACTCTAGGTATTCTGCGTTTACACCTGGTGGTCAGGCTAAGAACGATGCTGATGTGTGTCGATATTGTTTAGAAAAGGGGCATTGGAGGAAAGACTGTCCTGTTTTAAAGGGGAAAAGTCAGAGAAATGGTAGTGATGTTGTTAGGGGCGTCACACTTGCTGTATCTGAGTCAGTTATACCTGCTAAAGTTTTGGTGGGGGAGACTGAGGTTAAAGCTGAAGGCGTTGTGACTTTATCTCAGACATCAGGCCTGAGTTCTGCTGAAGCTAGTGAGAGAAATGGTAGGGCTGATTCAGTTGTAACGGATGGGAGTGGTTACTTTCCTTTTGTTACAGATGGCTTAGTTTCACTGGTGGGTAGTTCCAACCAGGTGCCGGTTAAGATACTTAGGGAAACAGGGGCGTCTGAGTCTTTTATCTTGGCGTCTGTGTTGCCTTTTTCTGCTGACTCGAGTACTGGGAACAATGTTTTAGTCCGGGGGATTGGGTTGCAGGTTGTTTCTGTTCCTTTGCACAGAGTTAATCTGCAGTCTGATTTAGTACAGGGAGAGGTAGAAATAGCAGTCCGCCCTTCTTTACCTATAGAGGGTGTCCATCTTCTCTTGGGTAACAATCTGGCTGAAGGCCGTGTCTGGCGTGATATACCACCCCCTGTAATTGTCAAGAATGTTCCCTCTATTGCAGATGACAGTGACATTCATGGTCAGAATTTGTCTGTTTTTACGGCTTGTGCAGTGACACGTGCTATGAGCCATGCCGTTAAAGATGATGTTTCCCAGACTAGAGAGGTTAAGTCTGTTATTGTGCCTAATCTACCACCATCTCTCTCTCATAGTGATTTTGTTGCAGCTCAAAAGGAGGATGTGACATTAAAAGATCTGTTCGTTGGCGTGTTACCACCTGAGGAGTTGCGCAATGCAGTAAGGGGTTATTTGGTTCAGGACGGGTTGTTGCTCCGGAAGTGGTCATCTCACACTGACGAAGGGGTTGAGGATCCAGTATTTCAGGTGATAGTACCAGTTAAGTTTAGAGATTTGGTCCTACAGACAGCTCATGGGGAGGGAGCTGGGCACTTGGGGGTAAGGAAAACCTATGACCGTCTTATGAAGCACTTCTATTGGCCTTGTTTAAAGAAGGATGTGGCATCCTTCATTAAGACGTGTCATGTATGCCAGCTAACAGAGAAGCCTAATCAGGTGTTAAAGCCAGCTCCACTCTACCCTATTCCAGCTGTAGGTAAACCATTTGAGCATCTGTTAATTGATTGTGTGGGACCATTGCCTCCATCTAAGTCAGGGTGCGGTTACCTGCTGACGGTGATGTGTCAGTAGGTATCCCGATATCCCGATATCCTGCTGCCTATGCTTTGCGAACAATAACAACCAGATCGGTGGTGAAAGCTCTTTCACAATTTATTTCTATTTTTGGTATCCCTCATACTATACAGAGTGACAGAGGATCTAACTTTACGTCACGCATGTTTGGAGAAGTGCTCAAGCAGTTGCGTGTAAAACATCAACGTAGTAGTGCTTATCACGCCCAGAGCCAAGGTGTTCTGGAGCGGTTTCATCAGACACTGAAGTCGCTTCTCAGGGGTTATTGTGTTGAGCTTAACAGAGACTGGGAAGAAGGGCTCCCATGGCTAATGTTGGCAGCACGAGAGGTAACCCAGGAGAGTACGGGTTTCTCGCCTAATGATCTGGTCTTTGGCCATAGAGTTCGTGGGCCTTTAGCAGTTTTGCAGGGGGAGCTGAAGAGTCCTGAGTCTCCTGTTAATCTGTTGGACTACGTGAACGGTTTTCGTCGTAGGTTGTTTTTAGCCTGTGAGATGGCGACGGACAACCTGACTAAAGCCCAACAGAAAATGAAGAGTTGGTATGACCGTCGAGCTGAACCAAGGGTCTTTAGTCCTGGTGATCAGGTTTTGGCCTTGTTGCCTATAGTAAACTCTCCTTTCCTTGCAAAGTACACAGGTCCTTATAGGGTCATTCGACAGGTGTCAGACCTGAATTATTTACTTTCCACACCAAATCGTAGGCGTTCTACTCAGCTCTGTCACATAAATCTGTTGAAGTCCTATTATAGCAGGTCTTCAGTCTCTGGGATAGCAGAGTCTAGTGACCGAGTGATGCCCGTTTCTTTAGCCGCTGCTGTTGAGGCTCCTAGGGCCTTGGAGATTCCCTATTCGGTGGCAGCGCGTAGTGGTGAGGATATGGTAGGTCCTGATGACAGTATGTTGAAACCTCGTCTAAGGAACTCTGAAAAACTGGGGGAGTTGAATACATTGTTTGGACATTTGCCAGAGGAACGTGTATTAGAACTGTCGTCTTTGTTGTCCGATTTTCCTTCTTTATTTTCAGATACACCATCATGTACTCATTTAATTGAGCATGATATTGATGTTGGTGACGCAGAACCAATAAGACAGCGGTTCTATCGGGTGTCACAAGATAAACAGCGACATTTAGAGGCAGAGGTGAAGTACCTGTTGGATAATGGGTTGGCCAAGCCTTCCTATTCGAGTTGGGCTTCTCCCTGTTTATTGGTCAGTAAGCCTGATGGGACATATAGATTCTGTACTGATTTTCGTAAATTGAATAACATCACAAAATCAGATTCTTTTCCACTTCCAAGAGATTGTGTTGATCGTGTAGGATCCGCAAAGTTTGTGAGTAAGTTTGATTTGTTGAAGGGTTATTATCAAGTCCCTTTGTCACCTCGAGCTCAGGAAGTTTCAGCTTTTATAACATCATCTGGGCTATATTCTTACTCAGTCATGAGTTTCGGTTTGCGAAACGCTCCAGCCACATTTCAGCGACTTATGAACCGTGTCGTATCTGGTTTGCAGGGTGTATAGCGAGGAGTGGTCTGAACATCTAGACCGTGTTCGGGCTCTCTTTACTAGGCTTGTTGACGCTCGTCTCACTATAAATCTGGCCAAGTGTGAGTTTGCCCAGGCTACAGTTGCATATTTGGGGAAGATCGAAGGGCAGGGTCAAGTGAAGCCGGTCCATGCTATAGTGGTGGCTGTTGATAAGTTTCCTGTTCCTACCAAGTTGCGGCGCTTTTTGGGGATGGTAGGGTATTACCGTAGTTTTTGTTCCAACTTTTCTACGGTAGTAGCCCCTTTGACCAACCTGTTAAAAGCTAAAGTGAAGTTTGAATGGACTGTGACCTCTCAGATTGCTTTTGATAATGTCAAGTTGTTGTTGACCTCTGCTCCAGTTTTGATGGCACCCCGTCTAGACCAGCCTTTCCGAATGCAGGTTGATGCAAGTCATGTGGGGGTTGGTGCGGTGCTCCTGCAGAGTGATGAGAATGGGGTGGACAGGCCAATATGTTATTTTTCAAGAAAGTTTAATTGTCATCAGTTGAATTATTCAACTATTGAGAAGGAAACATTGGCGTTAGTTTGGGGTCTACAGCAGTTTGATGTATATTAAGCTGGGGGTGCTGTTCCTATCACTGTTTATTCGGATCATAATCCACTGACATTCCTCCACTCTTTGAAGAGTCCTAGTCAGCGCCTTATGCGCTGGGCTTTATTTTTACAGCCATACAATTTGGAGATACGGCATATTCGGGGCGTGGACAACGTGATGGCTGACGCTTTGTCCCGTGCTCCGGGTGGGCTGGAGTGAATGTCTTGTCTTGTCCCATCTTTCTCTCTTCCTGTTTCTACACTCTCTTCTTCTGCCTAGTCTCCTTAAATGTAGCTTTCCAGGTACCGGGATTTGCTGGAGTTCTGGGATGAGGAAGGTCGATTGGAGTTTCTGGGGGGGTAGAAGGGGGTTGGGGGCCTGTGGACAAGAGTTATTCTGCCCCATCTATGTATGCGGATGATCAATATCCCAGAACTAAAGTTAAGTGCTCACTTTTAGATATAGAATTTTTTTTACAAATTTACAAATTGTTTATTTTGTTGTGTGGGGGTTTGAAGGTTTTTGCAGAGGCCTTTTAGGGGCCTCTGTTTTAAGGGAGGGGGTGTGACGGTCTCGGACCTGTCAGCTCCTCCTCCTTTGCGTTGTCTGTTCATTACTTCTCCCCTACAGGTGAGAGGAGCACAGGTGTGGCGCGTGTTGCAGGTGATTGCTCCAGGTCCGCGTGTGGTTGTTTCCAGTATCCTGGGTGTTAAAAGCTCTCCAGACGTGGTTGGGATAGGCCGCCGCTTCTCCTTCTCTCCCGCACCGATTTGCTGATTTTGTTTCGTTTTGCACGACACCACACATATCCTGATTGCATTTGTTCTCGTTTCGAGTTGTACATTTATACTGACTTTAATTATTTTATTTTACTTATTTCTTGTCTTTAATAAATATTATTTTGAATTCAACTAGTCCGCGTGGTCTCCCCTCTCTGTTGCATGGGCCGGCACGGGCTGCATGTAACACGTTGCACGCACGCTCGCTGTTTATCCAGAACCGGCTTTAGAATGAACGATGTACACAGACAAGGTAGAGTATGTTACATGATTTCATGAAAGGACGATTTATTGCGACATCAGAAACAAAGAAAAACGAAATAAAGACTATTGTAGCGCTTGACGTAAAGCAGTCGAATTTTGTAGTTCTTTTTGTGCACGGGTTCCTACCCGAAACTTGAAGTTACATAGTGCCAGTAAAAGCGATACAGACAACGTCAGTCTATGGCAGACGTGTCATTTAACTTATTTTAAGTCGATGTACCATCACAAGGGTCTTGGAAATATATTATGGAGGTTGAAAAACTACATAGTGTTACTTTAATATAATTCGGAATCTTTTCCTCTGCTGTAGAGCTCTCCACTGAGACAGAGTTGCGAAGTAATAATAAAAACTCCTGGTCATATCGAATTTCGTTTATGGCAATGCCACCAGCAGTGTAGTCAAAGTTCAATCCACAGGAAAAATAGATCTTAAGAAACGCCATCAACAGTCCAATCAAACTCCATGATGCGTAATCCATGATTAATATTCACATATATTAAAAAATAATAATAATAACTTTTGCCAAAAGTGAAACGACAAAGTTGGAACAAGAGTAAACACCACGAGGCAGCCACGGAGCAGCGCCACCTGTCAATGTTGATATATATGAAATATGATACAACATATAAGTATTACAAGAATCTTCCTAAGAATTCCCTAGTCTTCTTCATCAGAAACCAATCCACGTTTAGGACAAAGACTCGTAAATCAACGACAGAGCAACTTTCCAGCTTGGACATTTCCCCTTTCTTATTGGCCGAGCCAACCCTGAGAGGTTGAACTTTTCTCCGATTATAAATTGCATCCACACCAGCCCTTCCTCCTCTCTTGCTTCGTGTCCTCTTGCTTTCTGGTCCTCTTAGCCCTCTCTTAGCTCTCTGAGCCTCGTGCTCTCTTACTCTCTTGGTCCTTCCTAAAAAGCCCTAATGAAGATGATGCTGAACTAGAAGTCCCTCAAGGACTCCCAAGCGTGCGCCAGGCTATGGCCTTGTCTTTCCATTCACCAAAGATCCTCGGACTCCCACTGCTTCTCTCTCATCAAGACAACACCATCAAAGATCAACTGGAGCCTCAACAAATTGCATCAGGACAGTTTAATTCAAATGGGACATGCACGTATCAAACTTAGTCTCATTATTTGATACATTAATTATCCTTACCCCCTTCTAAGAAGGGCGTGTTAGAACTGAACTGATGGTTTGCTCAAGACTGTTAAACTGTTTAACTTCAAACAATACTATAACTTCTTGCTGTCCTGTAATCTGCTTCAGCTCTTTTTCCCTTGGTAAACTGTATGCATGTGTGTATGTGTATGTTAGAGTAGTTCAAATGTTTAGTCTAGTTAATAAAGTCTTGTTCATGTCACATGTAAAGTTGTCTGTGTCTCAAGCTCATATCTAAAGTCACTAATCATAGATTTGGACTACTTGCTCTAAATACTTAGTAAGAAAGACATTTCCAGTGCCCCGGAAATGTACATTTCTATGAATTAATAACCGATATTGAGTGTTCACGGGATGAACTGAGTAATTGGTTGTAATGTTAATGTAGCTACATCAAATTAACCCGATTAACTGATCCAAATATTCATAATCGAAAAAAGTTATGATTGATTATTAATATTTCATAGAGCTGATTTGCTACACTATGGAACTTCAGCATCTGGGTGAACATGTCTTCAGTGGCACAATGAGATGAGCGACAGGCATCTGACCCAGAGATTGTGGGTTTGAGTCCCGTTATTATCCGGGTAAGAGATGTACTAATCTTTCTTCCTCTTGGATTAGAAATATGTGCGTTATTGTTCATTCTGTGCTCGTTTTCATCTGAACTTCTGTTCATTTTGAGTGCATTCTTACATGTACTTATTAACATAGATAGATAGATAGATAGATAGATAGTGTTATGTGGTGAGAGAAAACCCAACAGCGAATCACAGTCAATGAGTCTTTTAATAATCTTAAATGAGGAAGCCTCCAGAAACAGAAATGTCGTTGCAAAAAGTTCAACAGAAATCAGCCGGAAAAAGGCTCAGTTAATAAACAGAAATAATCCACACAGGAACAGTGAGGGCGGCTGACAGCAAGGAGGGAGCTCGGAGGGCGGCTAGCCTCTGGTCACTCGGGAAAACCCCCGAGGATGGTCAACAGGAATCAGTAGCGGTACAGGCAGAATGGATACTGCATAGACACAGAGATCAGGTTTAGCTCAGGTGATACTGTACTTGTAACTGAAGATTTCCTGATGGATGAACAGCACCAGACGGGACAAGACAAGACAGGACAGGAACTGAATAAGACAGGCTGATGGAGCGAAATCTGTGAAGCTTCTTTCATCAGTGGTTAACAAACAATCTGACAAAGAGACAGGGAAAGGAGAGGACAGAAGTAGCACGCGCAATCAGAGAGAATAGAGAACAGGTGCGGGGTATCTAGAGTGAAGCAGAAGGAAAACAAGGAACAGCTGGGAGAGAGAGTAATTGCGAGTAAGTGAAAGTGCGTGTACAATACTGAGTGTGTCCAGGAGAGGGAGGAAGAGGAAAGAGAAAGAGACTGGATCATAACAGTACCCCTCCCTCAACGAGCGCCCCCTGGCGCTCCCGAGGAAGAGGGCTGTCGAGAACGGAGGAAATCATCAATAAGCGAGCGGTCCAGGACGTCCAGAGAAGGGATCCAACTTCTCTCCTCCGGACCGTACCCCTCCCAGTCCACTAAATATTGGTGACCACGACCTCGACGGCGAATATCCAGGAGTTTACGAACCTTATAAACTGGTGCCCCCTCGACTAAAACGGGGGGACTAGACGGACGCGGAGGGGCGCGAACGACGGGCTTGATGCAAGAGACGTGGAAGACAGGATGGACACGACGGAGGTTGAAAGGTAACCTCAACTTGACTGAGACAGGACTAATGACCTTGGAGATCCGAAAAGGACCGCCAAAACGGGGGGCTAATTTCCGAGAAACGGACTGGAGTGGTAGGTTATGAGTGGATAACCACACCTTTTGGCCGCAATGATAGCGGGGGCTCTTAACACGATGTCTGTTCGCGACGATGCACATCCGAGTTCTAGAGCGACAAAGAGCTGATCTAACCCTCCAGGTACGTTTGCAGCGGCTAACGAAGGCTTGAACAGACGGAACGCGGGAGGCAGAATCTTGGGAAGAAAACAGCGGAGGTTGGTACCCAAGGCAACATTGAAAGGGAGAGAGACCGGTAGCGGATGATGGGAGAGAATTGTGGGCGTATTCGGCCCAGGGGAGTTGCTCGGACCAGGACGCGGGGTTCTGTAAGGCGAGACTGCGCAGAATGCGGCCGACAATTTGATTAGCGCGTTCGGCCTGACCATTAGTTTGGGGGTGAAACCCGGATGAGAGACTGGCAGAGGCCCCAATCAGGTGGCAAAACTCCTTCCAAAATTGGGAGGAGAATTGGGGACCCCTGTCAGAGACTATATCAGAAGGAAGCCCGTGAAGTCTGAAAACATGATTAATCATTATCTGAGCCGTCTCCTTGGCGGAGGGGAGCTTCGAGAGGGGAATGAAATGTGCAGCCTTAGAAAAGCGATCGACGACCGTAAGAATAACGCTATGTCCGGCTGACGACGGAAGACCAGTGATAAAGTCTAGCGCTATGTGCGACCACGGACGTGACGGGACGGGTAGAGGTCTTAAGAGACCAGACGGAGGAGAATGACTAGACTTAGTTTGAGCACAAACAGTACAGACAGCGACAAATCGACGGATGTCCTTCTCACGGGATGGCCACCAGAAACGCTGACGAACGGAGGCGAGGGTTCCCCTGACGCCGGGATGAGCAGCCAATTTAGACGAGTGGCCCCACTGAAGGACTGCACGACGAGCAGAGACCGGGACGAAAAGTAAATGTTTAGGGCAACCCCGTGGAGTGATGGAATGAGAGAGGGCGCGTCTGACCTGTCTCTCTATTCCCCACACAGTAGCTCCGAGCACGCGCGCGGGGGAGATTATATTCTCTTGGTTAGGGGTGACTGAGGTAGAATCAAAAAGACAGGAGACAGCATCAGGCTTTATATTCTTAGACCCCGGGCGATAGGAAATGGTAAAGTCGAAGCGAGTGAAAAAATGAGCCCAACGAGCCTGACGCGCGCTCAATCTCTTGGCGGAGCGAATGTATTCAAGATTACGGTGATCGGTCCACACAATGAACGGAACAGATGCACCCTCCAACCAATGGCGCCACTCCCCCAAAGCTAAACGGATGGCAAGCAGTTCCCGGTCGCCAACGTCGTAGTTACGTTCGGGGGGCGAGAGACGATGAGAAAAAAACGTGCACGGATGGACCTTGCCATCAGAGGATGAGGTTGAGAGAGAATGGCCCCGACCCCCACCTCTGAGGCGTCAACTTCAACAATGAACTGCTGGGAAATGTCAGGAGTGGTAAGGATGGGAGCAGTGGTAAAGAGTGTCTTTAAACGGTCGAAAGCTCTCTGAGCGGAATCGGTCCATACAAAACTAGACTTAGACGAGGTAAGAGCGGTTAAAGGAGCTGCCACTTGACTAAAATCTCGTATGAACCTGCGGTAAAAATTAGCGAAACCGAGAAATCGCTGGAGCGCCGAGCGAGAATCAGGTACGGGCCAGGTAGTAACGGCTTGGACCTTAGTGGGGTCCATACTAATCCCCTCCGCCGAGATCACGGACCCTAGAAAGGTTACCGAGGTTGCGTGAAATGAGCATTTCTCCGCCTTGACAAAAAGACGATTCTCCAAAAGGCGTTGGAGTACGCGACGAACATGCTGAGTATGTACCTGGAGAGAGGGTGAGAATATTAGAATGTCGTCCAAATATACAAAAACAAAGATGTTGAGCATATCACGTAAGACGTCGTTAACGAGGGCTTGAAAAACTGCAGGAGCGTTTACCAGACCGAAAGGAAGAACCCGGTATTCGAAGTGCCCGAGGGGAGTATTAAACCCGGTCTTCCATTCGTCCCCCTCCTTGATGCGCACTAAATGGTAAGCGTTACGCAGATCTAACTTGGTGAAAAATTTAGCTCCCTGTAATATCTCGAAGGCAGATGACATAAGTGGCAGAGGGTAACGATTCTTGACAGATATGTCATTAAGCCCGCGATAATCGATACAGGGTCGCAGAGACCCGTCTTTCTTCTTCACAAAGAAAAAACCTGCGCCGGCGGGGGAAGAAGAGGGAACGATAGTACCGGCATTTAACGCCTCAGACAGGTAATTCTCAAGTGCTTCGCGTTCGGGAATCGACAAAGAATAAAGCCTCCCACGGGGGGGCGTGGTACCAGGCAGGAGGTTGATGCAGCAATCATAGGGACGGTGGGGAGGAAGAGAAGTGGCTCGGGAACGGCTGAAGACCGCTCGCAGATCGTGATACATCTCCGGAACTCCGGCCAAATCACCAGGCTCCTCCTGAAACACAGAAACAGGAGAAACAGGGGGTATAGCAGACACTAAACATTTAACATGACACGACAGGTTCCACGAAAGAATAGTGCCCTTAGGCCAGTTAATCTGAGGATTGTGCTGGATCAACCAGGGATGCCCTAACACTATGGGGGAGGAAGGAGAGTGAAAAACTAAAAAAAGAAGTGGTCTTGCGATGATTACCAGAAATCGTGAGAGACAGTGGAATAGTCTCACGATAAACATTAGGAAGAGAACTACCATCTAAGGCGAAGAGGGGTGTGGTCTCCCTTAGATCAATGAGGGGGATACCTTGTTCCAGAGCCCAAGCCTCGTCAATGAAATTCCCCTCCGCCCCGGAGTCTATCATAGCACTAGCAGAAACTGAGGAACCTGGCCAGTGCAGATGAACCGGGATGGAAGTGCAGGTCTTTAGTGGAGGGACCAGAGAAGTTGAGCTCGCCAGTACTCCTCCTAATACTGGCGAGCGTTGGCTTTTAACGGACAAGTCGAGACAAAATGCTTGTCAGAGCCACAGTAGAGACATAAGCGGTTAATTATTCTCCGCTCTCGCTCCTTCGAGGAAATGCGCAAACCCCCCAGCTGCATAGGCTCGGAACAGCATCAGTGACAGGATGGAGACGGAGAGGGTTGCAGAAAACGTGGAGCAGCATCAGAGTTCTTAGCCCGTCGGCGCGAGTCAAAGCGCTTCTCGACACGGATGGCGAGGTCGATCAGGGGATCAAAGAGACTAGGAACCTCCCTGGCGAAGATCTCATCCTTGACCTCCACGTTAAGTCCCTCCAGGAAGCGGGCTACCAGCGCGGGTTCGTTCCAGCCAGCCGTAGTCGCTAGGGTGCGGAATTCAATAGAGATAATCTTAAATGAGGAAGCCTCCAGAAATCAGCCGGAAAAAGGCTCAGTTAATAAACAGAAATAATCCACACAGGAACAGTGAGGGCGGCTGACAGCAAGGAGGGAGCTCGGACGGCGGCTAGCCTCTGGTCACTCGGGAAAACCCCCGAGGATGGTCAACAGGAATCAGTAGCGGTACAGGCAGAATGGATACTGCATAGACACAGAGATCAGGTTTAGCTCAGGTGATACTGTACTTGTAACTGAAGATTTCCTGATGGATGAACAGCACCAGACGGGACAAGACAAGACAGGACAGGAACTGAATGAAACAGGCTGATGGAGCGAAATCTGTGAAGCTTCTTTCATCAGTGGTTAACAAACAATCTGACAAAGAGACAGGGAAAGGAGAGGACAGAAGTAGCACGCGCAATCAGAGAGAATAGAGAACAGGTGCGGGGTATCTAGAGTGAAGCAGAAGGAAAACAAGGAACAGCTGGGAGAGAGAGTAATTGCGAGTAAGTGAAAGTGCGTGTACAATACTGAGTGTGTCCAGGAGAGGGAGGAAGAGGAAAGAGAAAGAGACTGGATCATAACAGATAGATAGATGTGTAGCTGGCTTTGTCCTGTATAACTGCTTGCAGTTCTTATCACAGTGTTCTTGTGCAATTCAGTTGTAGTCCTGAAGGGAAGTCACTTTGGTTTCATACCCAGACTGTGTGAACAGAACCATATTTAGCTCTCTTAAACAGGACAACACGACATCTATTTTCTGCTGTTGTGTGAACGCAGCCATCAGAAGAAAACACATCAGCTCTAAGCTCACTGATGTATCCGACCTGTTATTTGTTTAAAGGAACCGTATGTAAGATTGTGGCCAAAACTGGTACTGCAATCACTTTCAAATGACTGTAGAGCGGTGTATCCCTACCCCTCCCCCTGACTCGAGGTTGCCAGATAGGCTGCAGGATCCAGCAGGAACATAGGCCGTCTCCATCTTTCAAAGGCATCTCCTACACAAATCCTTGTTTTATTTTATTTCGTATTAAGTATTTCGGAATCATAACGAGATTTTTTTTGGATTCGTAACGTTAGACATGTTTTTATCCGACATGTGTGTAGCTGCAGCTGTGGTAACTAGAGCAGAGCTGGCAACCCGGATCCCGCAACACTACTGACTCTGTGATTGGTAGATAGGTGGAGGGTGGCGCATCAGACAAAAACATGACAACATCAACATCAGTTGAGGGCTGCAACTTCACTTTTTAAATGACAATAGCCTGGCCTGACTACTGTTGTCAGTGATATAAGTATTTGAAATTAACATGATTTCTTAAAGGGTTAGTTCGCCCATTTAAGACATGAAGTTGTATGCAATCCTTACCAGCACTATAGTGTATACACACTGACCCACTCTGTTGTCACCCCCCTGGTCCGAGTTCTGACCGCTGGAAGTTTTTGAATGAAGTAATCCCGGCTACTTTCCGGGGCCACAAAACTGTGCGTTTTTACGTGAAAAAAAGATTTGCGTTTCAAAGCTTGATTAATTTAACACACAAAAAACACGCCGGTCAAAATTCATACCTCAGTTTTAATGCGGCACTATTTTCCTTCCGTTTCTATCAATCCGCGCTGCTGTCAATGTCAACAGTGCGCACGTGACGATCAGCTCTTCCATAGTGTTTACACAATCGATCGACAACAAGGTAAAAAATATTAAATTAACAATGGTGCGAACTTGTAAATTCCCAGGCTGTGACAACAAGGATGTGCCGGGATCAAAGTTCAAATTTCATCGTTTTCCTGTATCAAATATGAATATGAGACAGCTTTGGCTGGTTGCCATCGGCTACTCAGCGGGAGCTAAATTATATCGAATAAAGGATTTTCGTGTATGTAGTGCTCACTTCAGCGAAGACGATTACATCTCCAACCAAGGAGGAAAAGTAAAAAAAATTATTTTAAAGAGTTTTGCTGTACCAGTACCACGGGTAAGCTCTATTTACTAACTTTATGATCCCATGTCTAAACTGTACGGTAAACAAGCTGATGTTTAGACTCCATTATAAAACACGTGAAAAGATGTGTAATATAAAAAAAAGTATATATTGTTACAATTTGCTGAGAAAAATATTTGATTGAACACACACAATTGGCTTTATGCACTGCACTACTTCCAGAACTTCAACCAGCTCCTTGTTTCCTGTCTGTCATTATTGTGCAAACTTGATTAATTCAGGTGTATCTGATTATTGTTGCCATGACTACTGAGGTCAAGTACACCTGAATTAATCAATGACAGCTGTGCAATAAAGCCGTTGCAATGAAAAATTAAATGCAATGAAAATGTGTCAGAGGGTGCATGTGCTTTAGGTAGGCTACATCATACAGAAGGCTTATACAAAGTGTTCATTAAATGGTATGGTTTTTATTCAGAAATATTATTTTCTCCACAGTCTTTGGTGAAAGGCGATTTCTTTTTTTTTTAAAACAATTTCACCAGCTTTAGAGAATATCCTCTCGCATGGAACAGATGATGCAGGATTACACAAAAACAGCTTCACTTTTATAAGAAATACAGCCGCGGTTTCAAACCTGTCGACACTGGATTGGCAGGAGTGAAGCAGTCTGTTTGCTTCAGACGTCATTTTCACGTGACTAGTGACGTAATGATACAAGCTCCGAAGCAGTGGTTCATTGCAAGGACCGTTCGAGTTTGAAGCAAGCTTCGGAGCGTCGGTGTCAGACGTAACATCACTAGTGGTGACCCCGATTATGAAGTGTTTTCTGGACTTCCACAGTCTACACCTCTGAAGTGTTCTGATAAAAAAAAAAAAACTTGGCCTTGATTATCACAAGCCCTGCTGAAGCAATTCGAGGAACAAGGCCATCCACCTCTGGCACTTATACAGCCCTACCCCACACTTGGAAAGGGTCACGGGTAAGCACACATTTCCTTTTTGACAATTTTTGTCATAATCTTGACAAAGTACACATCCACAAAGAACACATTATTTAAAATAAACATGTTGCAGACCAACATTCAGTAAGTCAACACAAACACTTCTATTTGACTACTCTATGTTTTTCTTTATTCAAAGTCAATGTGCCCAAGCTCTGCGGTTGCACCTGAGACACTGGATACAAGTTTGAGTTCCATAGAAGCAGCTGATGACAGCACATTTCTTCTACTGAGTGGCTCTACATCATCTTCCTCAGATGTGAGTGTGACTGTAGACCAGCAAGGCAACTGCTCAGAGAGGAAGTGGATTGTGAACGAGTCAGCCCTTATGGAACTTTTTACAACTTGTCACACTTGCGGTGTAGCCATAGATGAGAAAACCACAACGTGTAATGGATCCATCATCAAGGTGGAATGGACATGCCTGAATCAACATAAGGGAGTTTGGCGATCCTGTCCTGAGATCCGTGGAATGCCAGAGAATAACCTGGTGTCTTCAGCAGCCATTCTTTTTACCAGAACAACACAGTCAGAAATTCAAGAGTGGGCTGATCTCATCAATTTACAACTGCCAAAGAAGACGTCATATTATTCAGTTCAATCGACTTATCTGATACCTGTGGTTCATCAGGCGTACACTGACATGCAAGAGTCAATTTTGTCAGAGCTTCAAGACACTGCATGTGCAGGTGGACACACAGACATTGGAGGCGATGCAAGGTACATTGTATGTTTTGGGTATTGTATGACTGAAATTGTAGACTTATGTTATTACAATTACATAATTTTCAAGCATCTTACAAGGCACTTGCCTTTTTTTAATATTCCAGATCTGATTCTCCAGGCTACAGTGCTAAATACACTACTTACAGCTTTATGGATGACTCAACAAAAAAGATCATAATGTCTGATCTAATCCAGGTAAAATAAATTATATTTTAAAATGATGTAATTTGTCCTCTTTTATTTTGTCATTGTTTTATGATTTTTGTTCCTTTTCTGCACATGTCTTGCTCTTATGCCTGTATTTTCAACAAAGGTATCAGAGGCTTCAAGTTCACCCGCGATGGAGGCTGTTGGTTTCCGGAGGGGACTGGATCGTCTACTGGACTCTGGAGTTAGTGTTGATGTTGTTACCACTGACCGACATCCTTCAATACGGAAGATCATGAGAGAGTTCTACCCTAACCTCAGACATGAATTTGATCCATGGCATGTTTGCAAAAGGTATTAGTATTTGTTGCAGCATATGTGTTTTATTCGCTAGCTACACTATTGGGTGCGTTTTGCATATATAAATTGAAGGAAGCAGTTGGGTAACTTGTGCATATTTTTTTTTTTTTTCCACCTTTTTAAAAAAAAAAAATGTAGGTATGAAGAAGGCAAGTGCAGCAGCAAAGAAAAAAGAAAACCGGGACTTGCAGCCGTGGGTCAAGTCTCTGAGAAATCACTTCTGGTGGTCGTGCAGCTCTTGTGGTGGAGATGAAAAGGTGGAGTTTAGTTTATTTTTTAACCGATTTTCATATAGGAATTGAGAAGTAACTTATTCAACTCTAAAAAAAAGTTATTTTACTTTATAATGCAATTGTTTGTTTTTCATCTCTTATTCTTTTCAAGATTTTTATATCACAACTGCCACTTGCCAACAAATGTTATAGTAATCTATTAGTTGGTGTTCATCATTGGATTTTTAGCGCCTTGTGTAATTTGCTAAACAGTGTTTCGTGTTAACAAACAAAAACAATAGGAATTGAGACGCCGTTGGACCTCTATCTTGCATCATGTGTGTGGCATTCACCGCTGGGAAGATGATGGCCAGGAGTACCAGTGCTACCATGAAGACCTTTCTGAGGAGCAGCAAAGGAGAAAAAAAAATGGCTGGCAAAAGATTGTAGTGCCTACAACGCTCTCAAGGCTGTTGTACTTGACAAATACCTATTGAAAGACCTCAATCAGTTGACACTGTTCAAACACACAGGTACGTTACACTACTACTATGAGTAGTCCTTAGTTGATCAGGTGTGTCCCTACATTCTGGATAAGATCTGGATGGCTTTAACATCATACGCTTTGACAGGGATGTGCGGAAAACACGGAAGTCGATTGGGGGCGGGCTCTGTATAGCTGTCAACAACAAGTGGGCAACCAACTACACTGTGAGAGAGACTGAGTGTTGCAAGCACTTCGAAATAATGACTGTGTCTTTCAGACCGCACTACTTACTCCGAGAATTTTCTCAGATCACTGTGATTTTAGTATATGTACCAGGACCTGATTTCACACTTGCTGCTGAACATATAGCAGACAGTTACAATAGGGCTGTCAACCAATCTGGTGAACAACCAGTATTTTTGCTGGGGGATTTTAACAAATGCGATGTTACCACATATCTACCTAACTTGGAGCAGTATGTTACAATCCCCACTAGAATGCACAACAGACTGGACTTGTGCTATGGCAATATTCCAGATGCGTATGTATCAAAACCTCGTCCTCCTATTGGTCGTTCAGACCACAAGGTTATTCTGTTGTTGCCAAAGTACAGGTCACAACTTAAAAGAGGAGCACCACTTAAAAAATGAAATGAAGTTCCTAAACGTAAGTTAGGGAGGAGCGAGCCAATATAATCTTTCAATCAACAGCCTACAGCCTATATAAGCAGCCGCTTACCTCTCCCTGGCATCAGCTGTTCCAGTATCAGCTGTCCCAGTATCCCTCCACCTCCCCAAACTCCACCTTCATCTCAGGTACCTTGCCCTTTAATTACCAGGTCCTACATTTAGCCTCTGGGGGGTATATCAGAGCTCGAGTTGAAGCTGCTTCATCGAGCCCCTCTCCAGTGGACAGCAAGCCAAATAAGTTTAACCTAATATCTTAAAGATTCTATGGGCAAACGAACTCGTTAATTAATGTTTGGAACGAAGAGACTTCAGAAACACTGAGAGGATGTTTTGAGTTGACTGATTGGGGTTTGTTTTTTGAGGATTGCGGGAATGATCTTAATTTACTGACTGATGTTATAACTTCTTACATCTTATTCTGTGAGGACGTAGTAACTCCAACTAAACAAATAACAATACATCCAAATAACAAGCAGTGGGTCACCAAGGACATGAAAATCTGTCTGGTTTTAAAAAAGAAGGCTTTTTAGAAGGTGACACACTCCGGGTGAGGGAGCTACAAAAAGAATTTAGAAGAAAGGCTAAGATGGCGAAAATTCACTACAAGGACAAAGTAGAACAAAAATTAACCTCTGGGAATGCGAGGGTGGCATGGCAGGGGTTAAACACCATGATGGGGAGAACATATAAACCTGCAGTGATCAACTGTCAAGACCCTGCCTCCTTTGCAGAGCAGTTAAACAACTTCTTCAGCAGGTTCGACAACTGTAGCACACCAGCCAGCTGGAACCCCCCCCCCCCCCCCAGCCCCAGTCTATCCCACCAGGCTCTCATCATAGATGAGAAATTAGTGGCATCTGTCCTAAGCCGAGTGAACCCACACAAAAACCCTGGGCCTGACAGGCTCAGAGGTAGAGTGCTTAAAGATTGCTCCACCCAGCTAAGTGGGGTTTTCACCAAGCTCTTTCAGAGCCTCCTGGATTCAAGCTGTTTTCCTCACCAGTGGAAAGAATCAACCATCATCCCAATTCCTAAAAAGACACATGCCAAAGACCCCAAGGATTTCAGACCAGTTGCCCTGACATCGCTACTCTGCAAATGTATGGAAAGAGTGGTAGGTAACCACCTCTCCAGCAATGTGACAGGACTCATCACACACCCACACAAGGATTTTATTTATGGACTTTTCCTCTGCTTTTAATACTGTACACATATACACACTTCTGCAACTTCTAGTCAAGCTTCAGGTCCACCCAAAACTGATTTTATGGATTAAGAACTTTTTACAGGACAGACCACAACAGGTGCGTGTGAACGGGCTTAATTCTAAGAAACAGATTTTAAACACTGGCCTCCCCCAAGGATGTGTGTTATCTCCTGCTCTTTTTTCTGTTTACACAAACAATATATCCTGTAACAGGGATGGAATGTTTCTGTTTAAGTATGCTGATGATATGGCCTTGGTAGCACACTTGTCTGATACTAAGGCACTGTCTGATTATCATCAGACAGTTGATAATCTGGTCACAACATTCCAAGACATTTCCCTGGAACTTTACATCGATAAAACCAAGGAGTTGTGCTGTCAGAGCAGGGAAACCAAAAATGCACAGCAAATGTTTCAACCCCTCAGCATCAATGGTCAGCCAGTTGAACAAGTCAGTGTTTTTAAATACCTTGTGACAGAGATGGACACATCTCTGTCTTTTTCACAGCACGCAGACACTGTGTATAAGAAAGCCCAGCAGCGCTTACAGCTGCTGAGGAAACTTAGAGATTTTAGTGTGAGCAAGACCATTTTAACTAGGGTCTACCAGTCACTCGTTGAATCCATACTCACTTTCAATATCTCAGCCTGGTATAATGCTCTCACCGTCAAGCACAAAGCCAAACTTGCACGTATAATAAATCAAACCAGTAAGATAATAGGCTCCCCTCAAACTCCCTTAACAGGACTTCATACCCGGTCAGTATTGAGGAAAGCCACTACAATCACACAGGATCCCACCCACCCCCTTAACCAACCTTAATGGCATTTCAGTTAATGCCATCAGGTCGACGCTACAGAGTCCCACTTGCAAGGAAAAACATATACAAAAAATCTTTCATTCCCACGGCCATTACTATGCTGAACAACCATAGATAGAACACATCACATTTTTGTATTTTGCACGTCTTTACAGCCAATGTGGCTAAATTATCTTGAGTGTATTCATGTTCTTGTATGTGTTTTTATGTTATCTGAGCCGGTCTTGTCAAAGACAAATTTCTGTCACTTGTGACAGACAATAAAGTTTTCTTATCTTATCTTATCTTATTACATACTTGTGTATTGCAGCTATTTGACTATTGACAGGAAATCAGCGCCCCATTTGAAGGAAAATACGTATATGTTGTTGCATCTGTCCTTTGCTAAAATAAATATGCATTTGCAAGTGTTCTAATAAGGCAATTATATAAATTCTCTCATAGCATTAGAAATTAATTTTTAAGACATAAAATGTCATGTCTTGGATATGTAAAGTTGAAAATGTATTATAAAATCCTTTTCTACATTAGGGAACCTTGAGGTTTTTCATAGCTCTATGCTCAAGTATGCAGAGAAGAGACGGCACTACTCATATGTCACCATGCAGGCCAGGATCCAACTGAGTATCATGGATCACAACCACAATGTTGGCCGTAAGCATGACAGCACTAAGTTGGGTGAGTATGGCAGATACAGCACACCATCGCCATTACCACTGATCACAACTTTCCATATTTTTAGAAAAATCCTGACCTCCATATGTTACTTGAGATTTATATTCCAAATATTACTATTTAGCAACATGTACTAACTATTACTATTACAACTGTACTAACACAGATAGTTGCTATTCAACAACATTCCGCTCTTGAATGAAATTACTATATGTACTGTAATAACGGCCTATACTGAAGTTATATGTATTGCTAGTTTCAAAACATTGAACATGTCAAAAAAATCACTAGAACAGCTAGAGCAAACTTGTATAGTTTTAGAGTCATACGGGACTGTTTAACATTTCATGCGGCAAATACATTTATGCACGCAATGATTTTTTCTCACCTGAGTTATTGTATAACCTCCTGGTCACAGGCAACAGACACAACAGTTAGGCCCTTAAGATTGATTTACAACAGAGCTTTAAAAATATTGGATAAAACATCAGTTAGAACACACCATTGTGGAGTATTGCAGAGGTTGAACTTTTTAAACTTTGAAAATTTTATAAAATTTTGTAACTTGAAATTAATGTATAAATGTTTGCACAAACAAGCCCCTGAAGTTCTTAGACGTCACATAGTCCTGCTTCGATCAGTGGGCTCCATCACACGAGGGGCTGCTAATGGAAATGTAAAAGTGCCCGTTAGAAAAAAGACCCTTGGACAGTCGGCTTTTACTGTCAAGGGTGCTAAGCTCTGGAACTCTTTGCCCGCCGAGCTGAAACAGGACTCAGATCTGGGGGCTTTTAAAAATGAATTAAAGCGTTTTTTAAAAAGAGATCAAGTATGCAGTCATTTATAGTTTGTGCTCAAATGCACATTTCTTTATGCAATGTCAGAATTAATTAATGTTCTTGTAGATGTAAATGTATTCTTTTTTATTTTTTGTATGTATTGTTATGTGAAAAACCCATCTGGGGACGGACATTGCAAATTAGCCTTGGCTATAAATGTTGTAGTGTGGTGCATGTTGATTGTTCCCACTTGTCCCTATCAAATAAATAAATAAATAAATCTATGTATATTTGAAAAATGCATAAACTACCCTGTCATGCCATGCTATCACTTGGGTTGACCTGTAGACGTTTTGAGTTCACAAAAGAAAAAAAAAATATTACTTTACTCTTTCCAAACACCGGCCATTATTACTTGCAAGCATTATAGTTGATAATCATGTCTTTCAAACATTACACTGTTTTGGCTGTGCTGTTGGCAAATTTATTTATTTTGGAAATACTGTTTTTGTGATCAATTTCTTCTTTTAATTTACAGGAAAAGACAAATACAATGTCTTCTATTCAAGGCAATCCAATCAGTGGGTTGTAAGGAAACTATATGAGCCAACAAAACAAGACTTCAGGAAAGACTTGATGCAGCAGGTAATGTTACGGCGGCTGGACAAAATGTCTCACTTGGAGACAAGGTGTTCCAGATACATCCTCCATCCAACCTGCCGGCCAATATTGCACCCACTCCAAAGCCAATCAAAGATGACTTGGTGGCACAACATACATCCCGCCTCAGAAAATAACTTAACAACAGGGATGACAGTAATTAAACATTCACAGTGTTTATTCTGTACATATGTGAAAAAGTATTATTGAAAATTACAATGTTCAATAAAACATTTTTCTTTAACACATCTAAAACAAAAGGTGTGCTTCTTCTGATTCCTTGAACCCTTGATATTGTCCATTTGGTGATGGATATTTTGTTCTTATGAGGTTCACCACACAAGAGGGAAGAACACGTCTGTAGCCTTTGCCGAGCTTCTCTCCTTTCAGGGCCCATTCTGTCACCATGCGATAGGCAACAAGTCTGTACTGTCTAAAAGAGCAAACAAACACAATATTAGCTGTTACATATTTTATGAAAATTAGATAACAGTTTTCTTGATTTGTAGTTTTTTTCTCAAATAACTACAACAGCAAGGAGAGCTTTATAAAGAATCAACATAATGATTGCTGAAGATTTGTTGGGAGAAACACTGGACGTAAGAATGAAATACATAGCCTATAGATAATTGCAATAACTGTAGTATCCATCAAACACTGAGCACCAATTGTGAAATGAATTGGCAGATACATTTGGTTATAAAGACAGTATTTCAAAGTTTGATCTAAGTTAGGTACATTTGGTGTCAACTCCATATAATTATTAATTTATTAATGATTGTATTATTGTCCACTCAGTATAATAATAATGCAGTCAGATAGACTATTATATAGCCAACACTAGTCAAGACAACGTTAAATTAATAAATAAAAAACTACAAAGCAAGATGAGCGATCACACTTACTCTGCCGACATCTGACCGTCAAGTCCAGCTGGTTTGGGTCGCTTTTTCCAATTTATTTTAGGGATGTAGAAGAACGTCTCCAGGACACCTGCACTTAGCATCGCAGGGAACACGTCATTGAATGTAATGCAGACAGACGGTGCGTTGGCGTCCTCGTCAATTGAAAGGTTTTGCATCTGTGGCATGATGAGTTCCCATTCGTGGCAGCAATAGCTTTCAACCTCTGTTGGCATAACTTCACAATTGGAACAAGTGCACCACCATTTGTCATTCATCCTGGCTCTTGCTACAGCTGTGGTGGGCCCAGCATCAGATTGGACAACTTCTCTGTCCTCTCGCTCTCTCTCTTACCGTTCTTTGTCCATCTGCTCAAGTTCGGCATCGGTATACTCCGGTTCATAAAGATATCCCTTTGTCGTTGAGTTAAAATTACTGTCTTCATCTGATCCGTCTGACACTGTGCTAAAATTAGTTTCATCATCTGAAGTTTCGTAGTCGGACATGTTGTCGGCGAGTCGCGCTATCAACAGCTAATCGTCACGTGCGCACTGTTGACATTGACAGCAGCGCGGATTGATAGAAACGGAAGGAAAATAGTGCCGCATTAAAACTGAGGTATGAATTTTGACCAGCGTGTTTTTTGTGTGTTAAATTAATCAAGCTTTGAAACGCAAATCTTTTTTTCACGTAAAAACGCACAGTTTTGTGGCCCCGGAAAGTAGCCGGGATTACTTCATTCAAAAACTTCCAGCGGTCAGAACTCGGACCAGGGGGGTGACAACAGAGTGGGTCAGTGTGTATACACTATAGTGCTGGTAAGGATTGCATACAACTTCATGTCTTAAATGGGCGAACTAACCCTTTAATGTCTAGAGATATATCACGGCCATTTAATGATTAATTGAAATACATTTCTTACATACGGTTCCTTTAATTCTTCAAATAGGAGTTACAGGGATGAGAGCAAGATGAAAAATAATATTAACGTGCAAGTTAATCCCTTCAAAGCTTACGTTATAATGGGTACATAGTAAGAGGAAAATGTCAAAATGACTCAAAAGATCCTGATGATTCAAAAAGTATTGATTCTGAAAGTTTATGTTTACATTTAAATGTTTCTATCAAGGCTAGCGCATTGATAATCAGCCCATCTGGATGAATGACTAACAACACAGTTTTCTTTTAAAATATATCCATTTGGCTCTCCACACCTCCAGAAGCCTGAACTACAGATCAGCATTAGGCATTGTGATAGATATTTTCTTCTTTCGCACCTGACTTAAGTCTATCTGGGTTTTGTTTACAGTCGACGTCCCCGTTCAATAATACTTATATACTCTAGAGCGTCTCCTCATCAACGTCGGCCGAGTCCCCTAACCCTAACTTGCTGCGCAGCAATAACTAAACAGACTCCAGACAATGCCTTAGAATAAGCTTTAATCCAGTGTTGTATAAAGTACTAGAAAGCAATACTTGAGTAAAAGTACAAGTATCGTACTAGAAAAAGACTTTGGTAGAAGTGAAAGTTCCCTTTTAGAATATTACTTAAGTAAAAGTCTTAAAGTATCTGATATATACTGTACTTAAAGGTGCTATATGTATTTTTTAGCGGCCTCTACCGGTGATGTTTCAGATTGCAACAAGAGCGCTCGTGCTCGTGTGCGATCTCAAGAGTGAGCATTCACTACCGGCCACACGGAGACTTTCAACGCAACGGCGAAATTATTACACAACATGCTGGAAACTCATGTAAACTCTACTTTTATCGGCTTGACGTTGAACTAATGCTCCATGCTCGTACCATGATAACGTTACATTGACTGCATTTAGCCGACATGTGATGTTATCTAGCATAAGGCATTTCACTAACTATTCGTGTATCTTTCACAATCAGCAATGTCAACATAGGTGAATGTATAATATGATAACGAAAACGGTGAACTAGACTGAACAATGTCAGTGTAACAGTAAGACAGTAGGAAGTAACATCACTGTACTGAATGTGTCTGGAAATGTTTATTATAAAAATTATGAAAGTAGTGGGATGAGTAACGGTAGACAGTAGATCTAGTACATAAAATAAGTTACATCCTAAAGCACCTACTTTTTGTTATCCTGGAACAGTCTTTTGTATTCATTTCATGTCTCATGTAGTTTACCTTCCTATTGCATTAAAGTTTACTAATATTTATTTCATCATATCTGAAAACTTGTAATTTATCAGAATATAAATAGCCATTGCATTGGTTTCATTTCATTGGTTTCATTTTATACCTAAAACAAAGTGGAGGACTCTCCATAATTCAAAAGATCTGCCGATGTTGATCCGTGTTTTCGTCCTGAGTCGATCAGAATCACGTTTGGCCTGACGAGCTTCAGCAGATACAACTTTTCTTTGTTTTTTATATTTTTGTGGAGTTTGTGTTGGAGTGTGTGTTGTGCTGGAGTGTGTGTTGTGCTGGAGGCAGGTCGTTTTGTGGTTTTATCAGACTCATGTAGTTCGCTGCAGTGCCGTCGGTCGCATAGACTGTATAAGGAGAGAGGCTCGGGAGCGCACATGCACGTCACATCCGATGGATTTCGCGGTAAATCCGACCCGGAGACTTCACATATAAATATGAATATGGCCTTCAGAGGTAATAGCAAAACCCGACAAGTGGATCATTGTACTGTGTGATTACAACCCCTTCACACACAGGCAATAAAAAAAGGATTCATTTTAGAAGAAAAGATACATATAGCACCTTTAAGTATCAAACGTAATTTTCTGATATTTGTACTTAAGTATTTGAAGTAAAAGTAAAAAAAAAATAATAATAATAAAAAAAACCACGCGGTTAGAACTTTGATTGTGAACTTTATTGTGGCTTTCTTACAGTAAAGCATAAAGCATATTCAGGGTTCCCATATCTTCTTAATCTCACTCATCAAATCAAAATCTTTTCCAAGTTCAAAGAACAAACGGTATATTTTTAGAGCTAATATCAAAGAAACAAACAGAAACAGAAATTTCACTTTTGTATGACCTTCAGGTAAAAATGAAAAATAAATAATAACTTATTTCTTTCAACGACAAAAAAAGACCTGCTGGTAGGGAAAGCATTTTGGTCATGTGGTATGAGCATTTGTAGGGCTCCATCTCTCTCTCTCTCTCTCTCACACACACACACACACACACACACACACACACACACACACACACACACACACACACACACACACACACACACACACACACACACAAACACACACACACACACACACACACACACACACACTATGTCCAGCAGCTACTAATACGCCAGTCATTAGTTGAAACTGAAAAGGTGTCTGTTCATCTTCAAAAGAAGCTGGTTTTCAAAGTTGCCAGAGTTCAGTCTTACTCTTCTTGGACTGAAGACAAGTCCTCCGATGCTAAATAGAATTTTACAGGCCGCTTTGGCAGGTAGAGGAGTGTTCAGCTGCACAGAAAGCTTGCACACTGCTGGGAAGGACTTCAGCAAGGCCATGTGATCTGCTGAACAGGCCATGTACCCATCCAGCTGTTTGGCGCCATCTTGTCGAAGTGGACCTGCTGGCATCACCTATCTGCAGTGAGGGCTCTTCCAGATGCTGCCTGATGTAGTCAGTTCCTGAAATAGTGTGGATAAAAATATAAATTATACAACTAATGCAACTGTCTAATCTGCCATGGCATGACCCCAACACAAACTTTTAATTTAAGGTTTGCTATTCTAGTTTCATGTACCATCCATGTACCTATAATTCAAGGTTTCTTTATTAGTACCAAGGGTAAATTTGTTGTGCAGCAATCAGAATCTTGACTTGTGAATTGCCAGTATGACAAATTGTAAAAATATACACCTAATGTTTCACTATCCCCATGATATCTTACCCGTTTTGATTGTGGCTTCATCCTTTGTCCAAGTCGCAGCAGCGATCAACTCTGGTTCTCCTGACATTTGGCCAAAACGGTTCATGATTCCCACCTGCAAGTAGGGTTGCCAGCCGTCCCGGTTTTCCCGGGATTGTTCTTTTTTGAGCCACAGTCGACAGACACGAATTGTCCCGTTTTTTTGTGAAAATTTACTTCTAAAGTAGAATTTCCTTGTTTCAAATTAAACCGTTTCCTTCTACTGTTACTGGGTTTTCTTCATGGTTGTGTACATCCAATCCTGTGTCCGTAAACAGGTAAAAATGGGTAAAACAGTGGATTGGCTGATACCAGGCATTCACTTTTATTTGATTGGAAGCAGAAATACAAAGCGCCTATATTGCCTAGCAATTGCCTCTGCTGTTGGTTGGTCACATCCAGTGCAAGTTCAGTTGCTAGCTAGCATTTAGCCACATGGAGGATGTCAGACAAATGGAACAGGATGTCAGTGGGGTTGGTCAAAGCCGGACTTCAAGTTAGATTAAACTTTAAATGATCATGCTTGGAGTTTAAAGCATTCATTGAGGGACAGCCGGGACTTCTGCCGGCAGCAAAAAGGGATATAAAAAAATAAACATGGAAAAAGAGGTGAATAATGTCAGTCTTAGGTTGCCCAAATTTACTAAGTTAACAAACAAAACAAACTTGTTTATAATCTATTATAATACATGTATGTTTTAATTGCTAAAGAGTATAGCCTATCTTTCTACAAATTATTAGATTTTATAATAGATTATAATACAGCCCTTACAAAAAATAACTGCAGTACAATGAAGTACAACTCTGCAGTTCAAAGCAGTATAATTGCAGTACAATGAAGTACAACTGTAGAGTTGCAGTATTAACGAAGTATAACTGCAGTATAACTGCAGTATAGATATAATGTGACTGCAGTACATTGAAGTACAACTGCAGTAAAACTGCAGTACAAAAAGTACAACTTCAGAATAGTGAAGTAAAACTGCAGTACAACTGTAGATTTGCAGTTTAATGAAGTAGCCTAGATACAATAACTGCAGTTCAGTGATACACTTTAAAAAGTGATAGACTTAAAAAAAAAAACTCTAATCTATTTTTTTTTTTTTAATTAGCTTCTTGTTTTTATTCTCAGGCAATGATATCAGTTTAGTTGCCATTAAAAAGTGAAATTACTAACCTAAACAAAGGAGCTTTATATGAAAAAAAAGGCAGAAGAACTTTTTGGTTTTTGCATCTGAAGTCTTGGCCTACCATTAATATTACACTGTACTGCAGTTATGCTGTATGTGCGACACATAGCCCATGTGACCAGAGCTTCCTTCGCGCGAACGCGCCGCGGGCGTTGTCCTGACAACGAGTCTCGAGAGCAGCTGATGCTCATTACGGTCAGTCAGCGTCTTTCCGCGTAGTGTCTGCTGTTTTATACGGTTTGGTTGATTTCCTCACTGAAATTATCGTTCATATACGTTCATATTTATGAACTATCATAATTAAAACACAAAGACATGACAGCATTACTCGTGGTGACGGCCATTCACAAGTGGGACGGAAGAGAAGCGTTTTCTGGAAGAAACGAAGTTCATTGCGCGAGGCCTTGTCAAGTCATTCAGCTTAGAGGTTAGTATAACATATAATGTCCTCATAGCTCTCTTTTTTTATTTTAGATTGGTGTAAAAAAGACTTTACGTATATGTTGTTCAACCCGGTGTGAAAATAAGAGGAAACGCCGCTTCCATACTGTAACGTTAGCAGTTTTACCATTCTCCGGTTTTACACTGTTTAGTGTTAACTGCGTCGCAGCAGATTGTGTAACTTATGTTTGCACTTTGCAGCATTATTGTCTTTATCACTTTTAACACTTTTTTTTAAACTATTTGTATTGTTATAAAGTGCTATACATAATGTTGACTTTACTTAAATTGTTTCAATTTAATATCAGGAATATTTGAAATATCAGACACTAACTTACTGGAAAATACAAGCAAATATGTTCAGTAGTTTGACATTAATGTGCAGAAAAGGATTTTTTAGGCTAACTTTTTTGTGTGATTGCTATTTCCGGGAAAATGTACTGGTAACAACTAAAAACAGAAGATAATGTCTGCTGTGAAACAATGCACTCACAGCCTTTAAAAATTGTGTGTCTGCTTTTTTCCAGAAATGTTATTGGGCAAATTGCATAGACTGTCAATGGAGTGACAGAAAGCTCTCAGATTTCATCAAAAAGATCTTCAATTGTTCCCCGTGTCTTGCAGGGTTGGAATGACATGAGGGTGAGTAATTTAACTTTTTATCTGGAGTGTTCAAACTCCTTATTAAAGGATTAGTTCACTTTTTAAAAAACCTTTGCTGATAATTTACTCACCCCCATGTCATCCAAGATGTCCATGTCTTTCTTTCTTCAGTCGAAAAGAAATTAAGGTTTTTGATGAAAACATTCTAGGATTTTTCTCCATATAATGGACTTCAATGGGACCCAAACGGTTCAAGGTCCAAATGACAGTTTCATTGCAGCTTCAAATGACTTTAAACGACATCAGACGATGCATAAGGGTCTTATCTTGCAAAACGATCGATCGGTCATTTCTAAAATAAATAAATAAAAAAAGTAAGTTTTATGCCTTGCTCTGTTCTGTGATGCGCGGTCATGACTCTCCTGTTCGAACTCGTTCATCAAAATGAACGAATCTTTTTTTCGAGTCATTTCGTTCTTTCAACAAACAAAATGTCATGAGAGTCATGACCGCACATCACGGAACAGAGCAAGGCATAAAACTTACTTTTTTATTTATTTATTTTAGAAATGACCGATCGTTTTGCAAGATAAGACCCTTATGCATCGTCTGGTGTCGTTTAAAGTCATTTGAAGCTGCACTGAAACTGTCATTTGGACCTTGAACCGTTTGGCACCCAGTGTATTACATTACAAGAAAAATCCTAGAATGTTTTCATCAAAAACCTTCATTTCTTTTCAACTGAAGAAAGACAGACATGGACATCTTGGATGACATGGGGGTGAGTAAATTATCAGCACGTGACGACCGTAAACATAGCATGAGCGCCAGCAACTTCCAGCTGTGTGGAGGAAAAAGACGTGTTTCAGTATCGAGTTCTCTTTCAGGCTTGAACAAACCATAACACGCACACAAATTATGCCAAACTGTCCGTTTTGTCGAGTGTCCTCATAAGAGCAGTCTTAAAGTAACACCAGGTAAAATTTAACTTTTGCTCTCGGGGTCCCCCCCTACAGTTGGGAAACAGTATTGTCCTCTACTTACTGTCGTAAACCGTCATGAATGTAGCACATGCATTTGTTGACATCCATGATATAGCCGTGAACACTGTAGGAGGAGGTCACATGCAGGTGTTCTGCTAGCTTGCGTCGCGTGTGAAATGTCTTCATCCCAGGTACAGTGGCATATATTTCAGCATGTCATATGAATATAATTTCATGGGTTTTATTTTTTTTTCTAGAGAAATGATCGCGATGCTCACGTTTATACAAGCCAGCGTCATATTATAGCTAGTCTAGCCTATTGGTTACCGTTTTACTGAATCTATACTTCAATGCTGTTTGAGTGGTAGATAATAACCATATATCGTCAATATTATAATATCAAGCTATATTATTATATCAATAATGCGCACGCGTGCGTGTTAATGCGTAGGCTACTCTAGCACACACACGCAAGGTCTCTCGCTCTCTCTCTCCCTCTCTGTCATGCGCGTATTCAATTTAATAAGTCGGGACACTAAAATTAGAGTTGAAATACGGGACTGTCCCGGGAAAAACGGGACGTCTGGTCAGGTCACCCTAGCTAGTATGCAAGCAATATACTTACTAGTAAGTATGACAGCCAAGTCCGCATCGGTCGGGCACCCCTCCTCCTCCTTTAGCTCACGCCAGCGAGAAAACGCTGGCACAGTGTTGATCCTTGTTCTGCCTTTAACGCGATCACTTTCTCTTTTTGCTTTGCTCCGATAAAACCTTTGCTTTCTTGCTTTTCTGTGCTGCTTCGGCCATGACTATAACATTTGGCTCGCACGTCCGATTTTAAGGAAGTGTGGGCGGTGGTGGAAGTGACGTATATGCCGTAAAGCAGTCGAATTTTGTAGTTCTCTTTGTTCGCCGGTTACTACCCGAAACCCGAAGTTTAAAAGTACGATTAAAAACGCTACAGACCCCGTCAGGCTATGGCAGACGTGTCATTCAACCTATTGTAAGTCGATGTACCATCACAAGAGACATGGAAATATATTATAAAGGTTGAAAAGTTACCCGGTGCTGCTTTAAATGATTTAAATAAAGTCTTAAATTAACGTGGAGATTTGTGAGAAAATGGGGATGCGTGTCGGATTGCATCTCTGTCAGCAGCGGCTGGTCTTAAAGTTTCATTAATGTTAATTTAAAGAACAAAGGTAAGAGAGTAAATGACTCACTCAGACCTGTAGCCAGGAGGATTATTATAGCCTAATAATCATCGATAGCCTAATAATCATCAATGCACTCCTATCTTTTTACACATCTCCGGCGAACGGCTTCTTCACGCAAAAGAAAAACTCTTGAAAACCCTCATAAAGCGCAGTGAAATTCAGCGACCTATGGCTTTTCCTGATGGATCGTGTTTGTTCCTTAACTTCATTTTATACGTGCTCCATTTTATACGTGCAACTTGCGTAGCCTATAAGGACACTGACAGCATGCTGACAGATAGGACAAATAAATTTGGTCAAAGAAAATTAAGCAATAAATAGGCCTACAGTTTTGTGGCTCTTTAATGTGTCATGACGGATTGCCTCAGTTAAAGCCAAGTTAACTGACGTTAATATACTAACTCTCCTGACTGCTTTGTCGGACAAAAATGGTGGATTTTGATTTGTCAGACTCAGATCGCATCAAACTCCCTGCGAAGGATGAAATCCCTACTCCTAAAGACTGAAGTTTGAAGTCTGAACTTAAAAATAAAATGTGGCACAGGCATGTCATTTATTCTCCTCATTTATTCTAAGTGAAAAAAATTATCAATTTTTCAGGGGTGAATGTCTGTCTACATTTGTAAAAATTATATTTATGGTAGAATCAAATGTTGTTTGTCTTTTGTATTGCCTTATCTACAACACATGAGGGTAATAAGGTAACAGTAGTACAGGAGAGAGACTTTATTTGATTTCTCTTCAGTAATCAAAATGTGTGTGTGTGTGTTTTATATATATATATTTATTATGGGGGAAAATGTGTATAAATATCGGTATCGGCCAAAATGAGTTTGCAAATATCGGCATATCGAATATCGGCCAAAATCCTATAATTTGCATCCCTACCAAGTGTCTCACACAATCATAACAGACAGATGTGCATTTGAATGCACTACACTTGGTATTTGTTCAAAGGTTACAAGGAATTTGTAGAATGGTTTGTATGTATTTGTGAAATATTATCTAGGCTCATTTATTTATATTTGCAAAACACAATGCGTGTTACTCCACTACACTTTTCGCTCAAATTGACCTTTTCACTTGCACATTGCTTGCTTTGTTTACGAGTCGAGTTTTCCTTTACAAAGCAGATCGAGTTTGTTTACAAATGCTGGATTTGTTTGTTAATTATGGCAAAATATTAATTCTATTGAATAACCCCTATTTGAAAAAACAGTGGCGTGTTCCTGCAAGAGATTAACTTGCAGATTCATTTTAAGCATAATATATGCCTGTGGCGAAGAGTAACTGAAAAGAGTGTCTCTGATTCTTCTTTGTTTGTTTATTACAGACTACTTCCAAAATCGTGTTTCCACATCTGAGATGAAGGCAGTGAAAAGAACGAAGTGGAATGAGAAGAAGCTCTTCAAAAAACACAACTTTTCTGAATAATGTGGGGGAAGATTTATGCATGATTTGTAAATAAAAACTTTAAATACATTGTCTAACTCTCAGCCTGTTATTTGAAATAAAATAAAAAGTAAAATCACATTATTTGTTGCATTGCAGTTTGAGACATTCACTGTTTTGTACCTGAATTCATTATATTGCAGATGTGTGAAAACTTATTTGGGATATTCTGGTTGTATTTCAATGGTATTTTACAGCATTTTATTAGTATTGCATTTCAGTAGTATTGTACTTTAGTCGTAATATGTATTGCAGTACTACCGTAGTTATATTGCAGTATTACCGCAGTTATATTGCAGTATTATTGCAATTATATTGCAGTATTATTGCAGTATTACCGCAGTTATATTGCAGTATTATTGCAATTATATTGCAGTATTATTGCAGTTATATTGCAGTACTACCGCAGTTATATTGCAGTATTATTGCAGTTATATTGCAGTACTACCGCAGTTATATTGCAGTTATATTGCAGTACTACCGCAGTTATATTGCAGTATTATTGCAATTATATTGCAGTATTATTGCAGTTATATTGCAGTATTACCACAGTTATATTGCAGTATTATTGCAGTATTACCGCAGTTATATTGCAGTATTATTGCAGTATTACCGCAGTTATATTGCAGTTATATTGCAGTATTACCGCAGTTATATTGCAGTATTACCGCAGTTATATTGCAGTATTATTGCAGTATTACCGCAGTTATATTGCAGTTATATTGCAGTATTACCGCAGTTATATTGCAGTATTATTGTAGTACTATTCGGTGCAGTAACTGCAGTTGTACTCCAACTATACTGCAATATGCAGTTTTTTCGTGTCCAAAAAACTGCATTTTCTACATGTAACAAAAACTGCAGTATTACTTCGAAAAAAACTGCAGTAATTTTTTGTAAGGGAGTATATGTTTACACAAGTTTTATACAAAAGTGTATTTAATATATGCATTTAATGTAGAAAGGAGTCTAGAGTGAGTGCATCTACGTCAGGGAGAGCATCTACGTTAGGACAAATATAGGTAAGAGAGGCAATAGGGAGTCCTACAACTGTTAACATTGTATATTTGCAAATATGGGTTGACCGGAACTGGGCGACAGGGCTCATGGCAGCGGCTACTCTGCGAGAAAGGCGAGTTCAGCTGAATTAATCCTGTTGAAAACAAAACACAACAACATTGTTTTTATCAGTGTTTTTTTCAGTGTTTTTAACACTGTAACCATTTCATTGGATTCATCAAAATAACTGCTGGAAGAGTAATTCAGTAAAATTGAAGTGGAAGTTGGGATACAATGTGATGCAATGTAAAGTTATTAGTGTCCATAAAAGAATGGGACAAAGAAAGACATTCCAGATGTTCGATTATGATGAAATAAAACACATAATTCCTACTTACATTGGAAGCTTTAAGTCAGTGCAGATGACTCTGATGGTCCCCTCTCCCTTTTCTTTAATTATTCTCAGAAGTCTTTCCACTGCCAGGAACAGGGAAGGGAGCAAGCGTCTTCAACAGTTTCGGCTGCAAGGGGGGATTTTCCACATTTGTTCCAAAGTGCACTACACTTGCCAAATTGCCAAATGGTACACTTTCTTGTACGCCTCATTGGATGTTGCTTTCATGGCATCAACAGTAGCTATTAGGTTGAGTAGGTGACGAGCACAGCGCTGGTGCTTTGGGAGCTGGAACTCTAAACCATCATCTTCCGTCAGATGTACTGACACATCAACACACTCCACTTCTTCATCTCCTTCTTGATCTTCTTCTTCCTCTCCTGGTTGAGATGCACTGTTGATGTAAGCTCTTCATACTTTTTTGAGGTAGTGTACATGCTTTCTCTGTTTCAGAGGAAGAGACATTTAATGAGCAACTTTAGCTACAAGATTTAAAAGTCACACAACACAAACAATTGTCATTTGACTGTTAAACATTATCTAACTGCAAGTAAGTTAATGAAACTATATTTTCATCAATGATGCAAATTAGATCTAGTTCCTAGTAATTTGCATCACTGATGGGAATATAGTTTCATTTTTAAAAACGTGTTAACTTAAATGTCAGCATATTATCGTGTTTCAATAACATAGAATTATAAACACTCAGACTGCCACCCTTACACCTAGGCAATAACACTATTAACTGGTACAACCTGCTGTTGTTTGTGTTTTGTAGCCTGTACTGTACTTGTGTTATCGTTTATCTCCCACTGCATGTACCTTAAATTAGCTGGAAAAAAAGCACTGTGACTTTGATCAACAATGCAAGCCTACATTCACAATTTATAACATTAGTATCCAAAACCACTGTGTCTTGAGTTTATTAACATAAAAGTAAATCTCAAGTTTGACAAAACGTATTATGCTTTTGAAGACAATAATAGCCCTTAACACTTTCTAACCTGCCACTGATTAACGTAGCAGTTTTCAAAAAATAAATCTAACATTAGCCTACCTGAGGAAATATCCGGCCCGGCAGTTAACGTTATGCTATACCAGTTAAGCGTGTTTCAGTATTATGGACATATCTTTGAGAGTTCTCTGTTGAATTAAATTCAGGGGAAAATCAGTGTAGAATGCCAAAATTTCAGTGACTTTCGGTAGGCATAAGAGGCACTTCATCCGGTAGGAAGAATCTTTCGTTCCAATGTACAGAAACATTTCTTGCAAATACGGCCACGGGTGTATAACGTTATCTTCAACACTATCGTCAGGGTGGTCATCTACGATAACGGGAGGTACTCCAGTAGGTGCTTCCATGGCGGTATTCAGTTGTGCTTCCTCCTCCTTTAGCAACAAACAAGCATTACGCTGAAATAGAGCGTGCGGAGCGTGCGTAATGCAATCTAGGAGCAGTGATTCGCCAAACCTCCCTTATTGCAGTCGCACACATTTCTTCTGATTTTATTTTGTAGTAACGAGTAACGGAGATGCATAGTGGAAATATATCGGAGTAAAAGTATACATTTTATCTAGGAAATGTAGTGAAGTAAAAGTTGACATAAATTTAAATAGTGAAGTAAGGTACAGATACGTGAAATTTCTACTGAAATACAGTAACAAAGTATTTGTACTCCGTTACATTACAACACTGCTTAATCACGGCCGGAGGATCTCAGACATATTTCAGAGAGAATCCCCCACAGCAAAGAGAATACAAAAATGACACATTACCAACATTACATAATTTCCCTAAAATTTCACGGCATTGGGATTAGGATCTCGCGGGACCCAACGCAAATCTCGTGGGAGCGAGTGGTTTTGCCTTTGATGCGGGTGGGAGTGGGCAGCCAAAAAATACAACATGCAGGTCCCGGTCCTGTGATTTGCTGATATAGTTAGGTGTGTTTTCTACTGTATGCTGTCATGTTTTCATTGGTCTTGATTGTGCACAGGTGTCCCTTGTAGTCTGTGTATTTAAGCCCTCATTGGCCGTGTGTCTTTATTAAGTTCTTGTTCGTGTAACCACTGTTGGTAAGGTCACATAGCTGCCAACTCTCACACATTGGCCGAGAGACACCCGCATTTGATTGGTTTCACACGCTCACACGCCACATCCCCGGTTTCTCACGCTGAAGAGTCAACCCGTCGGTCAAATGCCTGAAAGATGAGTTTATCTACAGAACTACCTGTTGAGCCACTCGTGATCGACTAGTTATACCGCAAATTAGTTAAAAATCTCCCGTAATCTAGAATGAGCGTGCATGCGAGACAGAGATTGTGCTCCAAACCGCGTAGAGCGAGCGAGAGACCTTGCGTGAGCAGAGGTAATAAGTGCACAAGTAATAAATGAAATGCTATCAATTAAATATGTCATTGTGTATTAATTCCTTAACATGTTTCATTAACTAATAGTGTAAATTAATGTGTTAATTACCACAATGGGTCAAAGCAATGTACTTCAACCACCGCATCCAACAGTTCATGGCACAGGAGAGTGTCAGGTTAAGCTTGAGCTCGAGGATTTAAAGGCAGAACACTGAGAATATGTGGCCGAGATCTGCTATTGCATAACACTGTGTCTAGACTGGACAAAGACACTAGAACCCATTATAATCAGTGATACTACACTGGATGCGACACAATGCTACACGACACAACAAAACCCGACAGTAAACTGATGCCTCACTCTATTTCTGACATACGCCGAGCTCTTGCGCTACTTCTGTTATGAAGGACAAATGGACTTGCAATGGTCGGTCACGTCCAGCGTAAACAGCTGTAATGGTCTCATCCAGTTTAAACAGGTCAGGAGTTCAGATTCTGGTGTGCTGATATTTGTGTGCAGCCCAACTTACCCATCCTTCAAACAAACTGTCAAAACCCATAACCATAATGACATATTACTTAACAATTAGTTAATAGTCATGTGCCTCAACAAGTAAAGTTATAACATAATGATACCTGTGCAAATTATTAGCTAATGATTAATTAAAGGAGACAACTGGAAGTTGAAGTACATTGCTTTGACCCATTGTGGTAATTAACACATTAATTTACACTATTAGTTAATAAAATGTTATTAAGGAATTAATACACAATGACACATTTAATTAATAGCATTTAATGTATTACTTAATCTATTAATCATATAAACTCTTTATTAGTTGCTGATGCAGTAATAATTCATTAATGGTTTAGTTCTTCATGAGTCATACATTAACTGATGATTATCTGTGCATTAGTTAAACATGAATTAATGCATATTAGTGCACCTGTATTGAAAAGTGTTACCACTTCATCTTATGGTCAGTTTAATTAAACACAATATTTTTTTCTTATTCTGAACATTTAGCATAGCCCTAACATGTAAAATTTTTCACAGTTTCTACATGCTGTAAGAAAGCGATTGTGGGTGCGGGCAGGAGTGGGACACACTTTTTATTTGTGAGGCCGCGTATTTATGCAGAAAGGAAATTCAACTTCAACAATGTTGTTTGTGTTGAATGAGGTTCCAATACATGTATTATCATACAAACACTCCCTCACTGCCTTCAGGTATTGAGATCAACTGTTTCTGGTATTTCCTCATAAAACAAATGGGCATTGATAAATATGTGGAAGCAAAATCATCAACACTGTTTGCATGTTTGTGTTTAAGTACGGTGACCGGGAGGGGACATGTTCACTTCACTTAGTTTTGTCGTGGCCATGACATATAAACTAAGATTTTTTCGAGATAATGTCATCCTTATGCCGTGGCTTCGAGATCCTATGTTGAGGGAACAAAATCTTGTGGCTACGAGAAAACTGAGTGAACCGAACATGTCCTCTCCCACTCGACGTATGTAAGGCCATCAGGGACTTGTTCATTTTGAAAGTAGGTGATGTTAAAAATCATCTGCAGCTCGCTCAATGAGCTTCAGGTTGTTGCTGGTACATGAGCAGTCCAGACAGCAGATCAGTTGATGATTTTAGCAGCAGCTGGATTTACATGCACTTCCATTGTTGTAATTATTCAGTGAATTTTAGGTGGTTAACTGTCAGTAATTTTGGGGGTGAAATCTTTTGAAGCTTGTTTTGTGTAACCAAATTGCCTTTTGGTATATCCCTGGCATAGTTAGCTGACAATCAACACAGGGTATCTTCAGATATCAGCACTTCCAATTTAATACTTTTTAATATTTTTTTTTTCTTTGACTTTTCCAAAACATTTTAAGACCTGTACATCACATTCTATGCAACTATCTGTAGAAGTATATAGGAGACCATAGGAAAACTACATGAGTAAAATATTTCTATTTTCTTAATTTGCTTTTATGTGTCTAGCCTATTTTTTAAGTAAGACATACTAGAGATATTGAATAGTCATCAAATATAAAATAGATTTCACTGTCTGAACTAAATATTCTTTAAGGGAGTAGCCCTGAAGGAAAGCACAGAAAAGATCACTCAGCTTCAGTTCTTTCAGGCAGTGATCGACAACCTGTTAAGCCGTCTTCCAGATTCTGAACTCACAAAGTCATTAAAACCATTAGACCCTCGCAACTGGCCCAAAACAAGGGATGAACTGATCTTGTATGGGGAGAAGGAGATACATGAACTTGCAAAGGATCTGGGTGAACCAACCAGAGAGGCTGTTGAAGATTTCCGTTCCTGGAAACTGCAAGAGGATCAAAGTGGGAAGACCTTAAGAAGATTGATAGCTGCAAGCCAAACATATCTAGCAACTTCAGCAGAGTGTGAACGAGGGTTTTCTGCCATGAATGATACAGCCAGTAAGACAAGAAATTGCCTAAGGGTCAGAAGTCTCTCAGCTGTCTTGTTCGTCGACATTAATGCACCCCCGTTGGAGATGTTCGACCCTAAGCCTTTTGTGCTGTCCTGGCCTAAAGAGGGGCACTGTCCATCTACTGCAAAGAAGGCAGGAAAGGAAGCAAAGAATAAGAGAGAAGACAGACCACTGTGGTCCATTATGTGTTGAAGTTAGACAATACTCCTTTAAAGGTCTATAGCAGGGGTGCCCAGTCCTGCTCCTGGAGAGCTACTGTCCTGTAGGTCTTCTCTCCAACCCCAGTTGACACTAACCTGATCAAGTTGTTCATCCAACTAATTAATAGAATCAGGTGTGCAGAATTAGGGTTGGAATGAAAACCTATAGGATTGTAGCTCTCCAGGAGCAGGAGTGAGCACACCTGGTCTACAGTACCTGGACTTTTGTACATACTTTGGCCTATTGTTTTTTTAAAAACTGTATAGATACTGTTCTGATAACTTGACTGTTTTTAACAGTCATACAATAATAAAAAATGGTATTCCTAAGTAAAAAAATAAAAAATTGAATTTTGAGAACTAGTTAAGGTTGAGGTGAGGTGATGTGTGGGGCTAATACAATGCTAGATCATAAATCAAATGTACCTATGTACAATAACATACCCATGTCCAGCAATTGATTTAAATAGTACATTGTGTTTAATTTGTCGTTTAATGAGATCTAATATCTCATTAAGTGGTCCAGTGGCAGAATTTTTGCCAATTTTTGTTTTGCCAAGCAGGTTCTGGGATCTAATCCACACTAGTCATATAGTTCTTTTTTTTCTTCTTTAAAACCGATGTAAAATTATGTTTATCAGTGGTTGTATATATCAAGCAGGGACACATTTGTGTGCATTTTAATTTGTGATTTACCGGAACGAAAAGAGAGTCTCCACACCGGATTAAAGCGCGCGTCCGTGTTAAGACTGTGCGCGAGCCACAAGAGAACACTGTATCCGCAGTGTCACCAAGCTCTTTGATCACTTGATTTCAAAAACAACACATTTCAGCGAGCTAGATTGCCTCTTATTTAACAAACGAACGAAATGAATGCTCTGCTAGTTAACTAGAGATGTTTTATTTATTTGTATTAGTTACATCCATGCCGCAAGATGTTTCAAAAGTGGTGGGGACAATATCGACCCTGGCAAAAAGTGGTGGACTCAAGACCATTATCCCACCTTCAACATTGGTCCATATAATTTTGCCTACATTATATAGTGTAGCAAGGTAGTCTTCAGAATTTTTAATAATTCAATAATTCTATTTTAGGGGACCCCCCCAAGAGTCCTAAGTCATTTCGAACCCTGGTACAGTGCAAACTGTGCCTTCCAGCAACGAAAACACTTTCTTTATCGAAGGACTCGACATCCATGTATTCTCTTTTTTCGTGTTGTCGAAACATTTCCATTGTCTAAAAATTGTTTCTTATTATATTTGCTTGAAAAATTAATTTGTATTCTCTATTTTCCTGTTGAAGAAGCATTTCCATTTTATTTGTTTAACTTGTTTAATAAAAGTTATTTACAAGTGATCGGGCATTTATCAAAGCCATCTTAAAGAGATCTTAATCTTATAAGATGCTGTTATTTTGGCATTACACTTGGTGAATGTAAACAATAGGGAGAAAATCAGATGCTCATCAGTAATAATATTAATTCAATCTTAAAGTGACAGCAGCCTAATACACAGGTCTGCTGCTGTCTGTCATTGTAATCAAACGACAAAAATCAAAGAGAGAAATCACTCACTGCTCTTGGCTCAATACACTGTAAAAAAAATTCCGTATTTTTTACGGAATAATGCTGGCAACTTTGGTTGCCAAACAATTCTGTAAAAAATACATTAAAACTGTACTCACCTTTACAGAGCAGCATGTAAGTTTTACATTTTAAACTGGTATATTTAACAATTGATTTCACCAATATTGACATGCCCATAAAGTTATTGAACAAATTCCTTCAGTAAGAATTACATTCAACCACTGTTTTTTTAACATAAAATCCCATTTGATTTCACAAAAAAAAAAAGATATTTACGTTATTTCACTGTGAAATATTCATTGTGTAACCATTTTTTTTGCTGAATTTGTATGTAGATTCCACTCCAAAAATGTGGTTGCCAGAACAATTCTGTAAAAAATACATTAAAACTGTAACCACCTTTACAGAGCAGCATGTAAGTTTTACATTTTAAACTGGTATATTTAACAATGGATTTCAGCAACATTGACATGCCCATAAAGTTAATGAACACATTCCTTCAGTAAGAATTACATTGAGCTGCTGTTTTTTTAACATAAAAAAACATTTAATTTCACTGAATTTGTGAAATATGAATGAATGGTTAACGAACAATGTTCCATCATTGGACCCCTCCTCCGCCACCTTTGCTGCTTCCCTACCTGCTAGCTGCAGAGTGTTTCCTTGGCAGTAGGAGATGCAGCATATTGGGTATTGAAATATTCACAGGAATCCATAGAAATGTAATTCATGTTTTATCCAATATTAGTTGCAGATGTATAGTCCATTCTTATTCACACCCATTGAACCAACAAAGAAAATGCAAACATATAGACTTTAGTGTAATTATTCCATATTTTGTGTAGTCATTCTATATCAGAACCTCTGACATACAATCCAAATAGTCTACAAGAAACCTCAGAGTATTACCTTTCATTTGACACCAGGATTATGCTTCAAGGCTTTTTTATTGTCAGTACGAATTTTGTGTAACCAAAAGTCATATGGAGAGTTTTTCCATAAGGGATTTTACAAAACGCACGAGCATACTTTGGCAAATAATGGTCTAAAGCACTCATTTTTCATTCTATATTGATATACTTTTCCACACGGCTTCACAAGACTGGTGCTAGGGCTCAGAAAGCTTAAACTGTTGAATTGAATTGGTTAAAAAAATGTGTCAGCCAAATGTAATGTAAATGCTTCTAAAATCATATCAAGTGACCTAGAAGGTTGAAATGTGGTCAGTTCAGAGTTGCTTGTAATCCGGCAGAAAGAAAAAACAATATTCTAGCCTCTGTAAGTCTGTGCTAGTACTTCACACAACTATTCTGATTGTTTCCTAAGAAACTGCAGGGTCTCAGCTGACGTAAAGCATTTTGAAGGTAGGCCCCAAAAGAGGTGGGAACAGTGCCCTCTGAAGTAGGCACAGTATCATTTTGGGGGGAAAAGACAAAGTTTTTTTTATTTTTATTAAATGTTTATTAACATTTTAAATATTAATTAACATGTCAAGCATGTACAGTAACTTGCTCAAGAGGAACAGGTGGTTGAACAAATGCCTTTTGAACTGTTGAAATCAGAAATACATTTAAAGGGTTAGTTCACCCAAAAATGAAAATTCTGTCAGTAATTACTCACCCTCATGTTGTTCCAACCATGCAAGTCTTTCGTTCATCTTTGGATCACAAATTAAGATATTTTTGATGAAATCTGAAGGCAGTCTCACTCCTCCATAGGCTTTCAGAGGGACCCAAACTAGCCGGCCCAGAATAGTTATTAAAGCATCGTTACAATAGTCCGAGTGACTACAGTGGCTCTGCATTTGTTTATCAAGCGACGAGAATACTTTATGTGCGGAAAAACAACGACTTTATTCCACTATTCATTTCCTTCTCTCTGGGCCTCGAGTGAGTTCACGTAGCGTTTCAGTGCAGCGCTTCTGTGTTGCGCGTCACCACATAGACTCACTATTGGCCGATGCTGATCATGTGTGTGATGCGTGGTGACGCGCAACACAGAAGCGCGGCGCTGTTACACTACGTGAACTCACTCGAGGCCCAGAGAGAAGGAAATGAATAGTGGAATAAAGTCGTTATTTTGTTGTTTTTCCGCACAAAGTATTCTCGTCGCATGATAAACTAATGCAGAGCCACTGTAGTCACTCGGACTATTGTAACGATGCTTTAATAACTATTCTGGGCCGGCTAGTTTGGGTCCCTCTGAAAGCCTATGGAGGAGTGAGACTGCCTTCAGATTTCATCAAAAATATCTTAATTTGTGATCCGAAGATGAACGAAAGACTTGCATGGTTGGAACAACATGAGGGTGAGTAATTACTGACAGAATTTTCATTTTTGGGTGAACTAACCCTTTAAAATAAGTAGTTTAGAAAATTTGAAGCAATGGCTTATATGTTGAGCCTTTACAAACTTTTGCTTTTGGTGTTTGAGATACATCAAGTATTATTAAGAACAGCAAGTTAGATTAACAATATAGCACCCCTTGAAAATAACATTAACATAGTAAATGTTTAAACAAACATTATTTGGATGGGAGCTTCTTGAGGAAGGGTTGGGGGTAGATGGTGCCTGATCTCCCTGGACTCATCATCATCGTAGCCCTCACCTGCGTAGACAGAAAAAAAACTTTTTAGGCCTACACCGGTTTCAAACATCCTGACCAAGTCAGTATTCGCAAAGTGCTTTTAGACTACAGATATATTTTGAAAAACACATTGAAAACATGGTTTAGCAGGTTTTAAAAAGATGGAAATACATTTGTCTTTCTCTCCCTCTCCTGCCATCGGCTATTTCAGCCTCTTGAGGAGGGCACACAGCATTGTTGATTATAGCCTATTGAAAATTTTGACTCCGTAATCCTATGCTTCACAAATTCGCTCAACCAACTAAGTACTGTCAATATTTTTGGGTAGCTGAAACTTAGCTGCGTACTGATGCGTTGACTCTAACAGCCCTGCGATATCTCCATGAAACTTGTCTGGCCGACATTAAGTAATTTTTTTTTATTATTACAAGATGTTAAATTTAATGTTAAAGGTCCCCTGTGTAACATTTTCAGTTGTTTGTTAACAAAATCAACATTTCCCATTCATAAATGTGGCCCCATTCATGTTTAATTACCACCACCACTAATTTGAAGCATACATATTGGCTTAGAAACCCTTTATTTACATCTACATAGTGCAGGGGCGACTCTCGATGTACGTGCGCCAATGCGAAATACAGCTCGGTCTTTGGTGTCTGCAGAATTTCCCTACATTCAACAAAGGTAAGTTACGAATTCATTTTCTACAAGCCACATATCTTCCTAACATTCCGAAATTGAATTGTATTTTCCAACTAAATAATATAAATAATGGAGGGTGCTTGCAGTGGCAAAACTAGGATAGTTGCTACAATGTTGTACATGATTGCATATGAGCCAACAACAATATCTTAACGATGTTGTGGAGCTGCAATATGGCTTCTATATGTTGCAATGTGGTTGCTAGGTAGCTTTAAACGGTTGCTAGGGTGTGGTTACACAGTTACATGTTGTTCTGGATGAACACTATACTGTATATATAATTATCATAGGATTGGCAAAGGAGAAAAAGGCAGTAAAATATAAATGAACCATGATGAGCAATACATTTGTTACTGTATTTATTATTCTTTGTTAATAAAAATACAGCTGTTCGTTTATTGGGTTTAGTTGTCGTTTTCAGCGCGTTGTTCCAGGAAGAGCACGTCCACAACAGTCACACATTCTGACAAGCACGCATCTGAGGTGGCGTTGGTGACACGTTGTATTAGTCGTTTGATTATTAAATAATTTAATTTAATTATCAATCACATCGAAACATCCTTACTAGCCCTTTATCTAGATTAAAAACCATTCTCATTAATTTGGTGAGGAACAGCGTTTTGAGCAGCATTTGCAGACCCTGTCATGCTGTTGGCTATATGCCACTGCAGCAGACGCATATTGCAGTATTAAGGTTAACGATTAATCGATTAATTGATTGTTAATTTAAACAACGATCGATCATGGGAATTTGTGAAAATTGACATCCCTATACACAACATTATATTAATATTTTGTTATTGCTTATTCAGAGAAAAGTTTATGTTTTGACGAGCCTAGGAATCCGGAACTAGTGCCAGTTTTTGATATGCGACAGTTACCGTAGTTCTAAAAGAGGCCACGCTTGAGAGGTTGGTTGCAATACAACACCTAACCACTAGATAGGAGAAATTCTTACACAGGGGGCCTTTAAAATATGTAAATTGGGCATTATCTCTAATAATGTACTAATTTCAGGGTTCCTACACGTTTTCCTTTTCAAAATTCCATACTTTTTTAAAAGTTGAACAAGAACTCTTACATTGTTAAACGTCCCGCCACTCGTAGTCTGCCAGGTCTGGGATCAGAGTGAGTACGCAAGGGTTGACCTGCATGTGGGCTGTACTGGTCTTCTCCACTTTTGATCCCTTAACAGGGTTAATGGAGAAGAAACATCTAGGGGAAGAGGGTTTGAGGAAAGAGAAACGGATTTAACAGAATAATATAATCATAAAATCATTCACATCATAAAAGAAAACAAAATATAAATATTTCCCTCAGACCAAAGTCAGGAGGAGTTAGTTATTCAATAAAGCAAAACTGTTGGGCATCCATTTTTTTAAAAGTTGAACTACAACTCTTACATTGTTAAACGTCCCGCCACTCGTAGTCTGCCAGGTCTGGGATCAGAGTGAGTACGCAAGGGTTGACCTGCATGTGGGCTGTACTGGTCTTCTCCACTTTTGATCCCTTATCAGGGTTAATGGAGAAGAAACATCTAGGGGAAGAGGGTTTGAGGAAAGAGACAAACAGATTTAACAGAATAATAGGTTACACTTTATTTCGATAGTCACTTTAGACATTCTACTAACTATAAGTAACTTTTCAACTACATGTCAACTAACTGTCATTAGAGTATTAGTAGGCTGTAGTAGACTGTCAGTAGACTGGTAGGTTATGGTTAGGTGTTAGGGTTCGGGTTAGGAGAACAAGTTGACTTGTAGTTGCTATGTTACTTATAGTCAGTAGAATATCTGTTGGGGGACCAACAAAATAAAGTGTTAGCAGATATTAAGCAGACAGTCTACTTATACTCTAATGACAGTTAGTTGACATGTAGCTGCAAAGTTACTTATAGTTAGTTGAATGTCTAAAGTGGACTATCGAAATAAAGTGTTACCGAATAGTATAATCATAAAATCATTCACGTCATAAAAGAAAACAAAATATAAATATTTCCCTCAGACCAAAGTCAGGAGGAGTTAGTTATTCAATAAAGCAAAACTGTTGGGTATCCACTTTAAAAAAACAAACAGGACGTACCTCTGAAGAAACTCCAGGGTGGATGCGAGCTTTGATGGGTAATGAATGTTATAGGAGTAATAACTTCCAAACATCGTGCATAATGACTGGATGAAGGTTGTCATTTGGTCATTTACAATAACTTGGTCAATACTAAGCATCATTCTTCTGGCAGAAAAACTGGACTGTCCTACAAGAACACACAAAAACAATATTGTTAACATTTAACATGAAATTATGGGGTAAGAGACAGGGAGGGGTCTACAAAGAGAGATGGGATGGGTGTGTAAGAGAGAAGGAAAGAGAGGGCAAAGGAGTGAGAGGAAGGAGAGGATGGAGAGTGAGAGGGAGGGAGAAGGGACAAAGTATGTCTGAGAAAGGGAGAGAGTAAGAGGATAGGAGTGAGGGATATAGTGAGCGCAATAGAGGGGAGGAAAGGAGGGAGAGAAAGTGTGTGTGGTGGTGGGGGGGTATGAGGGGGAACAAGTGAGAAGAGAGGGAAAGAGAGCAAGGGAAAGGGGGGAGAAAGTGTGCAGTGTGTCTGTGACAGAAGGGGGAGAGAGAAGGGGAGAAGACAGAATGAGAGGAAAGTGAGGGAGAGTGAGAGAAGAAAGGAGCAAGAGAAAGTGAATGACTGGGGGGGAGAGGCAGAGATAAGAGTAAGGGGATGGAGAGTGAGAGCAAGAAGGAACCAAAGCATAGAGAGAGTGAGGAGGGAGAGAAAGAGCATGTGTGTGGGGAGGGCAGGTGGAAATAGCCTGGCTCTGCCTGTCTACATACTTCCGCTCATTTAGGTTTTAAAGGAGAACTCCGGTCAATTTTAACATTGAGCTAATTTTTTTGGTAAATTTGGAGTGCTGTCAATACAGAGAACAACGACAAAAATCGGTGTTGCCTACACTGTGTTATTCTCTTTTTAAAATTTGCACCCTGTTGACTTCAATGGGGCACGTTTTAAACCTGCTTTTAGCCTCTTTACATCCGTGATGTGTCATTACAAGTGCCCAGCCATGTGAGTGATTCTTTTAGAGTTAACACGGGTGAATCTGACTGCAGTAGATGTGAAAGATATGAATAAAAATGATGTTATTTCAGCCAGCGCAAATACCTGTATTTACTTCCTGTATTTGGTCGAAGTCCAAAGTAGTCGATTGTCGAGTTCGCGCGCGTGATCATAGGTAACTAAACCTATGCGCGTGATCTCAACAATCGACTACTTTGGACTTCGACCAAATACAGGAAGTAAATACAGGTATTTTAAATACCTTAGGTAGTTTAAAACGTGCCCCATTGAAGTCAACAGGGTGCAAATTTTAAAAAGAGAATAACACAGTGTAGGCAACACCGATTTTTGTCATTGTTCTCTGTATTGACAGCACTCCAAATTTACAAAAAAAATTAGCTCAATGTTAAAATTGACCGGAGTTCTCCTTTAAGTTGCAAGCTTATCGTTCTAGTTGTGTCCCCCGTGGTTAACATATGTCATTACCAAACATTAATGAAACTCCAATGATTTCAAACTTCAGACAAGCGTCCACCAATCAGGAAACGTTTGCCAATGGATCTAGGCCAGACTCTCTGCAAAGTCAGAAGAGTCTGGTATCCAGGCTAAGATGGAAAGGCTGAGGATAGAGCAAGATAGGTAGAGAGAAAGGAGGGAAAGAGAGAGAGAAAGGGGGGAAAGAGAGAGAGAAAGTGTGACAAGGGTGGAGAGATAAAAACTTACCACATACAACTAACGTGGGAGTTAAGGCAACTTCTGCGAATTCCACGTCTTCGGCCAGACAGGTTTCATCTACGTAGCAAAACATGACCTCCTCCTTCTCATCAAAGTAGGCCAGGAGAAGCAAGACCATCTCGATGACATCTGCAGAAGACCCTGTGTGTTCTCCCCTGATGAATTCAAGCTTGGCCGTGGCTTGGCACAGCTTTTTGTTCTTGTTGGCGGCTATTGTTTTCATATAGTTTAGGAGCCTTTTCCCCTTCTGGTCAACATTCTTCAGAAAATCTTCTTTCAGGTGTATTCCTGTCAGTTCCTGAAAGTGTGTGGTCATTCCAATTTCCATAAACCACCATGGCCAGTCTTCTCTCATTTCTTTAATTGCTCGTCCTTCATTTACTTCTTTTCGTTGAGTGAAATATGTCGCTTTCATGATTGATCTCACCATTTCCAGGTCCTCAGTTTGTTGCAGAAACAGATTTTTCAGCTCATCTTTTTTGTCTTGTTGGCTCTGTGTTGTTTCCCCGAGAGGCAAGAACTTCACTTCCCATTTTATACAGCCGTACGTATCTTGAATTGCAGCTCTTTTTGTCTGTACCATCTCTGAGTCTTCCAGTGTGGATTTTCTTTTTGTGATTTTTGGTGTTGTTTCTCTTCTTTTGTTTTTAACGCGATATTGAATTTGTTTGGCGAGGGAATGGTATCCAGCGCCAATGACATCTCCCTCAATGACATCCTGTAAGGATTTGGGGTATCGTGCCACTATCTTTTGGGCTACATCTATGGCGTTTCTTTTACTAATCAAAGCAGAGTCTTTCAGCATTTGCCTCACCACAATCCTGACCATTTCTCTTCTTAAAGCTGGCCTTGGTCTTTGGCCCCTCTCCAGGCACTGCACTAACGCCTCAGGAAAGGAGCTCCATGGGATTTTAAATTTGTCTGTCCAGTCTGGTCCTGCGCCATGATGGGCAGTGTTGAAGGATGAGGTGGTAGAAGGCGACTGAGGAGATTGGGAGGGTCCAGGTGAATCAGCAGAACAATCATCCTGGTCTTTAAAAACAAAACACACAGCAACAACAGTTAAAGTGTAACTACAGAGAAAATTATCCACCGGGTTTTTGTCTGCATTAAAACACCTGTGTTTTACTGTGGAGACGGTATTTTTCGCTGATCAACCACTACAGAGCTTGCTCCGGTATACGCTATAGTCCCAAATCGCAAACAGTGGATTGGCTAAGGGAGGTAAATAAAACGCTCCCTATATAGCATTTTTTAACCAGTAATATTGTTCAAAACAGCACCAAACCTCGTCAGAAGCTTGCTCAGTGTCCCTACACATAAAATGAAGCACCAACAACATAGCTATTGGAGTTTATTTAGAAGTTACCGGAGCAAGCTCTGTAGTGGTTTGATAAAAAAATACGTTCGAGGCATTCATGAGGTGTTTTTTTTTTTTTACAAGATTATTTTTCATTGACACTCACAATGCTTGAGCTTTTAATAGATAATTCCCACTTGAATCTATGTGCACTGCATATACTGCAACTCACATTTAAACTTCCAGAAAGCCACCGCCTTGCGAGCTTGAATCGGTCTTAAGACAGACGATACATCTTCTTCTTGAATAAACTTGAAGTCTTCTGCTGTTTCTATACCCAGGGTCTGCAGTCTCTCTTCAAGCATATTTTTGGACACCTCCTGTAGGTCTGGGCAGACCTCATTAATGGCACCTCGCAAAAATGTCTCCATGTCTGTAGTCTGGGGGGTGGGGGGGGAAATAAATATTCAACACAGCAACAGGACATTTTCGGACATTGACAGATTTTCCGTTAAAGTTAGCATGCTGATTTGGTCATGTGAAAAACCCATGAAACTGACATTTTGCATGTCTTGGATCAATATTGAAGGAGATTAAATGTGGTTCATTTTATTCTATCTATATTCTATTTTATTATCACTTTTTATTATTAAAATCAGGTTAAGCTACATTGTAGGGTTAGTAGTCTATAATATTTATGAAAAATATAGAGTTGAAAAGAGCTTTACGAAAATTTAAGAATTATTTCTGTGTGACTTATAGTGAAGGAAAATAACAAGTTAAAGCCATAGCCTAGTTCTCCCTAATTTTCATTTGACTTTAGACTTTTTTTAAGGCCCATCTTTTTTAATTCTGATCCAAGGCATGTGAATTTTAAATTTCATGCGTTTCTCATATGACCAAATCAACATGCCAAACTTTTGAGCAGTGGTACATTAAATGCAAACATGAGATCACACTGACAAAACACTGTGTTTCAGAGGAATGACTCTGTGTCCATTGATAATGTATGAAGTCAACGGATAGAAATCTACCAAGTCATTGATGTGAACACACATCATTCCTGTACTTGGTGCCACTACTGAGTACAGGTGGTATTTGGCAAGATAGTCAGAATTGTGTGCGTTCACCACAAAATACACAGCTGCATTTTCTCTAATTAAAATGATGACAAGCTCTGCAAGCTCCAAGCACTCATCATTTTTTGAGACCAGGAAATTGCCCTTCTTATATGTTGTTCCTTTGAACTGAATTTCTGTGGAAACACTGGTATCATTTCCTGAAAAGTGAAAGTCACAAACTGCATTTTTAATGGCTTCACTGTAGAGGTTGGGGAAAAAAGCACAGCTATTTTTAACTTGCAGAAACTGACTACATGCTGATCCTGCTGAAAGATATGCTTGTAACAACTGATGTCTTTCAGACAGAGTTGAGCAGATGTTTTTGAAATTTTTCAAATGCCTTGCACATCTTTTAAAATAGCCATGTTTACTCTCGAAACGCATCGTCCATAGTCTGATCAGGGGACCAAATTTCAAAATCAGAGACGGGTAGTGTCTCAAGTAATGATGTTTAGGTTTTAGAGGAGTGCCTGGAAACAAACTCTTCCTTGACTCCAGATATTCTTGGATCATGATATCCAAGTAAGCCACCTGGCACAATGAAATCTTTTGTGCGCAAACAAGATCAACAATGTCTTTTAGCTGCAAAACTAATTGCCACACATCATCTTCAGCATTTGACACTTTGTCTCCAATTAACACCGGTAACAACCTCAAGAAATTCCAGTTCTGGACAGCTTGACCAGACAGTTTTTTGCAGCCAGGTTTGACACAGCATGGCTTAGTAAGCGCATCGGATCCCTTGTATTTGAATTGTTTAATGCGGCGGTTGAAAAGTGAATATGTAAACCATTTTTTGCTCTTTATGAAATACTTCAAGAAGAGGGAAACATCATAGGATAAGACACCCTCAAAAATGTCATGGCCTAAGCATGGTGGTAGACCAGGTTGGCATACATGAAACGCCTGCAAACCATTGAAATCAGAATTCAGCTTTATTCCTCTAACAATTGGTCTGTCTTCAGTGAGATCAGCAACAGCAGAGTTGTAATTATCTGGGTTACGTTGTTGCCCGCAAACATTTGGATTAATCAGAAACTCCCCTTTCGTGACCTCACAGTACCTGCAGAAGTACTTTGAAGTACTGAAGTTTTCAGTAAAGCCACCAATGTAATGAGAGCCTAAATTATCCCCTGCAATACAGAACAAAGCCGCCTTGACAGTTTCTGCACCTACAGTAATTCCGTTTATTTCCAGGTCTTTCAAATCCGACAACATATCTGAGAAACACCTAGCACTTCCAAAACGTTTGAAGTCGTTTTCTATGCACAGTAACACAAGGGACATGTGGTCGGTGTTAGACCGTACATGAACAGGTAAATTTGCCACCGAAAAGTAAACAGCAAGAATTTTGTGCTTTTTCTTAGCTGAGCCTAGTGGATTTACAATTTCAAAGGCATCCTGGTATAAAATCAGCTTCAGACATTCTGGATTGTCAATAAAGAATTGGTTCCTCTTAAAAACCTGCCCATCGCTTATGTCACTAAAGACACACGGGTCTGTTTCACAAGACTGAGGCAACACTGAGTTGTTCCATAATTCTGAATCAAGTAAACTGGTCAATGTTTGCTGCACAGGTGTGTAATAAGCAAACCTTTCTAACATATTTTCATCATTTCCTAATGAAATTCTTTTAGGTTGAACATATTTAAACATGGAATGGAATGTCTGAGCTCTTGAGTAGGTTGTTCTCAATGGGCCCTTGTGAGAAGCAGAAAACAGATCAGACTCCTTCACACAATCACAGATTTTACTAACAGCATCATCTGTTAGATTCAAGTCATTTTTCAAAAGTAACTGCAGTTTGCTCAAAGTGTAATCCAGGCCTAATTCGTGAACATTTTGCATCTCTTCAACAATAAGCTGTATTGTTGAAGCTGGAATGAGGAGCTCCCCTTGCAATTTCAGATACAACAAACAAACATTTCTAAGAAAGATTTCACTGAAATTCGGTGGCAAGTCAGTGTTTTCATCTGCATCATCTAGGCCAGAGCTGTTAAAAGAATCCTCATGTGTTGTGAGAGGAGACTGTGGTGTATTTTCTTTGAACGAGTCACTGATGTTATTGACTGAACATTCTCTATGTTTTCTGGACATGTGTGCCTTAAATGATGCTTTCAACGTGAATGCACTATGACAGCCAGTCACTGGACATGCCACAGATCTTCCCTCTGCTATATGCTCATTTAAATGCATTATCAGTTCTTTCCCAGTCTGAAACTGGTGCCTACACAATGACATAGCACAACAAAAATGTGTGACAATGGCCGCATTGCTGGATCTAGCAAATGTACACACATTGTGCTTTCGATAGAAATGAGCCTTAAAAGCGGAGTATGTACAAAATGTCTGCCTGCAACCAGTACCCTCACATTTATACACGCAGCGTGGTTCAGTCCTATGAACTTTGCAGTGCAACACATAACCCTTTAATGTTGCACACGTTTTACTACAAAAACGACAAGAAATAATTTTTTTGTCCAGGTTACAAACAATTTCTTGCGTAAGTAAGACCACTTGCTAACTACCACTGATGCTAATTACCCAGCACAAGGACCAGGGCAACGGAGCAAACGTAACGTTACTTTAAACAAATCATCGATCCAAACAATTTTACCATGCACAATTGGTTGTTTTGCAGTAATAGCGTCAGGCAATCATTTTAGCTGAGGTTGGAAATAACTTATGCTTGAAGACATTAACGTTAGACTCTACACATAACTTAATTAACCACTTCAGCTACATCATGGCGTTGCAACAAGACCCCGTGGTGGTGAGAAGACTAAGAAAATCCGGAATTCAACACGACATAGTGGACGCCCGCCCACCGACCTAAAATAACTTCTACACGCTATATATCAAAGACACACTTATTTTGTATCGCTCGCTATGTGTTTTTCCACTTACTTCATCCGCCATAAGTGCAGGCAATCATGTTTCTTCCAGCAAAGTTTCTTCTTCTTTCCAGAAAAGTTTGACTGTGGAAAAAGTTTGAAAACCGTTGTCGTTCGTACAGCCACTGCACCAATCAGCAACCAGAGTTTCGACCACGAGCTTTGCACATGGTGTTAGCATGAGATAACGCTGATCACACAGTTGTGCACGCATCCTTCACGTGAGTACTCCAGTGGAAAAAAACCCTGCGTGCCTCTGTCATTGGGTAGGAGCGGAGGCATGACTTGTGCACGCTGCCGTCACATGCTTACTCTAGTTAAAAAAACTAACAGAAGAAAACAAAAAAAAAACCTTGCAAGTGCTTCTGTCTCAGTGCCAAGTGCTTCTGTCTCAGTGCCAAGTTTACAGTAGTTATAGTACCGGTAGTAATAGTGGACATTTATTTATTGTAATTTTATATACAGTATATGTCTAATACTTTAAAAAATGTTTTGTTATCTATCAAAATGTTCTTTTGTGATACTGTTCTTGTATAGAAATGTTTCACTAAAAGCTGTTTTGCAGACATTCATTGCAGCCCACTTTGTTATTGTTCATTTAAGACTTGAAGGGGCTGATGTCCTATTTGCAAAGTTTACAGTAGTAATAGTGGACTGTATGTAGACATTTCCATTTTATGTATTCTAATTTTATCTACAGTATATATTTAAAACTTTAAATATTTTTTGTTTTCTATCAAAATGTTCTTGTGTGATAACAATGTTCTTGTGTGGAAGTGTTTGTAGAAAAGCTGTTTTGCACAGAAATTCATTGCAGCCGGCTTTGTTTTTGATGTTTATTTGTGAGTAGGTATTGTATGAATAACATAAGTCAACATAGCTTTACACATACACACACTTTGTACTAAAGGTAAATCCAAAATAGTGATGTCACTGTCTAAGCAGAGGAATGCTGTGCAACCCTATGGAATATAGTCCACACATGACAAATGAGGTAATAATCAATATTTCAGAATAATTCAAACTCAGATATTGGTGTGTGATATCTGAGTTTTAATTATTTGACTACAAATCTCACCTCATCATTCCTCCCAGTGATTATTTCCAGGATAAACTGAGATGCCCCCAAGCTGGCTTCTTAAAACTGACTAAATATTTTAAAAGAGCTGTGGTTCACGTAGTGTTTTTGCGCTGCGCGTCTGTGTTGCGCGTCACCACGTAGGCTCACTATTGGTCGACGCTGGTCATGTGTGTGATGCGTGATCACGTGTAACACAGATGCTCAGCGCAAAAACATTACGTGAACCAACTAGAGGCCCAGAGAGAAGGAAATGAATAGTGGAATAAAGTCGTTGTTTTTGTTTGTTTTTGCGCACATAAAGTATTCTCGTAATAATAGACACTCCAGCCCAGTTGGTGGCGGCTGAGTAATACAGAACCACTATTTGTCCAATAACCAACTATAGTTTTTAAATGTCAGGTTGACCTCCCCAATTACAACTCCCAAGCATCGCCCCCTTCCGACGAACCCACTTTTTGTTCGATAAACCGTAAAAAAGTTTTTTTCACAAAATCCCCACAAGTTTAAATTTCAAGCTGGCCTATCTCTGGAACCAATCCGAGTTGGGGCCCCATACTCTGGGCACACGGGTGCCTCCTAGTGGTCCCCACACACCCCGAGTATGGAGTCCCAACTCGGCTTACTTTTCCAGTTACACCTGGTCAAATATTAAAAATCAAGCTGTTATATCTCTGGAACAGAGTCGAGTTGGGGCCCCATACTCTGGGCACAGGGGGGTCTCCTAGTGGTCCCCACACACCCCGAGTATGGAGTCCCAACTCGGCTTACTTTTCCAGTTACACCTGGTCAAATTTCATGGCTGAAAAGGTTAGGGTTAGTGTTAATGATCAA
>CM070825.1:3996281-4060851 GCA_036326025.1 Chrosomus eos | reverse complement strand
TCTTTTTAAAGATGCCTTTCTGTGGCTCGTGCCGCTCCCAACTCAGCGATGAGGACCGTCACGTCATCTGTGTGTCCTGCCTGGGTCATGAGCACGCGGCTATCGCGCTCGCGGATGGTGGATGCCCGCACTGCGAACTTCTGCCTATGGCGACTCTGCGGACTCGCCTGGCGTCGTTCTCTGAACCCGCGTCCCAGCCTTCTGTGCCGCGCCGTAAGAAGCGTCGCGCCCAGTGCGCTCCCGAGCCTTCTCCAGCCCGCCAAAGCTCGCCGGTTCGCCCGCCTGCTTCGCCGGCTTCACTTGAGTCGCTCCCGGACGGACAGCGCCCGCCGTCTGCCGCCGCTTCCGCTCCCGAGCTGGACGAGCCTGCCGAGGTATGCTCTCTTGTGGCTTCCGATAGCGAGGATTGGGCGAGCTCTGTGGACCTCCCCCCCGCTGACGTGTCTAGCCAACCCTCTGGGAGGAGACCCGGCATTGAGGCTGAGCTGATGCGTCTGCTCACCCAGGCCGTGGAGAGCATCGGCCTCGAGTGGGAGGCGCCCGCCTTGCCGCCGCGCAACAGACTCGACGGGCGCTTTCTCAAGAAAGACGAAGCCCCGTCTAAGTCTAGGGCCGCCCCCTTCCTCCCTGAGCTCCACGACGAAGTCGCCAAGTCATGGACCGCCCCGTTCTCCGCCAGACTGCGCACTTCCACTTCTGCGGCCTTTTCTTCTGTCACCGGCGCGGGAGATAAAGGATATCTCTCCATTCCTCCTGTCGAGGCGGCGGTCGCGTCGCATCTCTGCCCGCCCTCTGCGGGACGCCGCGCGCAGACGACGCTCCCCTCTAAAGCCTGCCGGGTGACTTCATCGCTGCACGGGCGTGCTTACACAGCCGCTGGACAGGCGGTCTCAGCGCTGCATACGATGGCGATCTTGCAGATCTACCAGGCCGACCTTCTCCTTAAACTGGACGAGGAAGGCCCGGGTGCGATCAATGTGGCGGATTTACGAGGCGCTACGGACCTTGCTCTACGCGCCGCTAAAGCCGCTGCTCAGGCCATGGGGCGGAATATGGCCTCTCTCGCCGTTGCTGAGAGACATCTGTGGTTGACGCTGTCTGAGATGACGGAAGCTGAGCGCTCTGTATTCCTCGACGCGCCCATTTCCCCTGCGGGCCTCTTCGGATCTGCCGTCAAGGATTTCGCGGACAGATTCTCGGAGGAGCAGAAGACTTCGCAGGCCATGAAGCACTTCCTTCCGAAGCGCTCGAGCTCCGCTGCAGGTCGCTCTAAGCAGCCGTCTGCTCGCAGCTCGCAGCCTCGGCCTGCATCGCCCGCAGCCGCCGCTACACAGCGCCGCCAGGCCCGGGATCAGAGACCGCGCTCTCGCTCTGCTGGACGCCGCCCCGCTCAGCGCGGGCCTCGGCCGAAGATTGAGCTCAAGCCCGAGGCCTCGAAGCTTTCCTAGCCACTCTAAGAAAGCGACGGTGTTCGGATCCCGCTGCGGCCGGCTCCCCACCGAAAAGATTCGCTCGTTCAGTTCCTTGCGATGTGACTGTGCCAGTGTATTTAGCAGTGAAGCAGCCGGTGTCTCAGCCCGCTTGCCTGCACAAAAAAGCCGTTTTCATGGCTACCCAGATAAATCCAATAAAGAGTGTATTTTCTGGTATGCCGGCCACGGCCGATGGTGTTATGAGTGTTGTAAGAATGCCCACGCCCCAGTGCCCATTCCCACACCCAGACACAGCCCGCCACGGTGCGAGGCGAGCACACATAAATCTGACTCAGGTCGATTGTGCAAACAATGTAGCGATTGCGCCCATACAATGCCCGCTCACGCTGCATGCCCCGTGTCCCTTGGTTTCTGTAAAAACGAAACCAACACACAATTTATCGGCTCCGGCCGAAAGCGTGCACAGTGCTGTAGATGTGCCCGTAGGTTTGCGCCCACATCCTCCCGCAAGCACGCCGAATCCCACGGGATTCGTCCCGCTCACTCTCGCTGTGCGTCCCGCCATAGAGATTATGAGCGCGGCCAGACTGCCCGCTGTGCCCAGCGCGCCCCCCGCCTCGAACGCTGTAAACACGGCGTCGTGTTCCCAGGGTACCGGGGCTCTCGAGCCGTTGCCAGGTCACGGCCAGAGCCCGGTCTGCATCCTACCCCTAGCTACTCGCGCAGAAGCGTGGTCGAAGCTACCCGGGGTATCAGACTGGGTGCTGAACACTATAAAGAGAGGCTACTCGCTACAATTCGCACGACGTCCACGCCGTTGTACGGCGCCCGTCGAGACCTCGGTGAAAAACGAAGTATCTCATCTACTTCGAGCCGAGATAGCGAAACTACTGAGCAAAGGGGCCATAGAGCCCCTTTCTCAGGCTCAGAGCGAAGGGGGCTTATACAGCAGATATTTTCTGGTACCGAAAAAAGATGGGGGCTTCAGACCCATTCTAGATCTGAGACAGCTGAACAAAGCGCTTGTGAAGCGCCAGTTCAGGATGCTTACGACCAGGAAAATCCTCGCGCAAGTGCGCCAAGGGGACTGGTTTATGTCGATAGATCTGAAAGACGCGTATTTCCAAATACAAATAGCGTCCCATCACAGGCGATTCTTGAGATTCGCGTTCGAGGGCCAGGCTTATCAATACACAGTCCTGCCGTTCGGCCTGTCTTTGGCACCCTGTACATTTACGAAGTGCATGGACGCGGCTCTCGCGCCCCTGAGACTTCAGGGCATGCGAGTTATGAACTACTTGGACGATTGGCTGATTCTAGCTCGATCACGGTCAGAGCTCATAGAACACAGGGCCACAATGCTCGAGCATCTCGAGACACTGGGCCTGACGGTCAACTGGGAAAAGAGCCTGCTGTGTCCCAGCCAGAGAATCTCTTTCCTGGGAACAGTGTTAGACTCGCTTTCCATGACGGCACGCCTGTCACCAGAGCGCGTACTAAGTATTCAGCGCGTCGCGGAATCCTTCCGCCACGGCTCCATAGTCCCGCTCAGACGGTTTCAGAAAATGCTGGGCCTGATGGCCTCAGCATCCCATGCACTCCAGCTGGGCCTGCTTCGCATGCGCCCACTGCAGTGGTGGCTGAAAGCACGGGTCCCGCCCCGGGCATGGTCCACGGGCCGGTGTCGCCTCAGGGTCGACCAAAGGTGCGTTTCGGCTCTGGAACCCTGGAAAGTAACCAGCTGGTATCAGTCTGGTGTGAGTCTGGGGACCGCCTCAAGGGTGAAAGTGGTGTCTACGGACGCCTCCACCACGGGGTGGGGAGCGCTGCTCGAGGGCAGACCGTTGGCTGGCCTATGGTCAGAGCGGGAGAAGCTCCTTCACATAAACTGCTTGGAATTGATAGCAGTCGACAAAGCGCTGCGGCGCTTCTGTCCCCTGGTGAGGGGCCACCACGTCTTGGTCCGGTCGGACAACAAGTCAGTGGTGGCGTACATAAATCGCCAGGGCGGCCTCAGTTCCGCACGCCTTTGCAGGCTGACGGAACCCCTCTTGGTCTGGGCCCAGCGCAACCTCCTTTCTTTGAAAGCGGCGCACGTGCCTGGGCACCTGAATACGGGTCCAGAATGCTGTCCAGAGACAACGTCCTGACAGGAGAATGGTCGCTGCACCCGCAGACGGTCCAGCTACTGTGGGAAACGTTTGGCAGGGCGCAGGTGGACCTGTTCGCGTCCCGCGAGAACGCTCACTGCCCAGTATTCTTCTCAAAGGGCAGGGACGCGCTGGCCCATACTTGGCCCAGCGGTCCCCTGTATGCTTTTCCCCCGGTCTCGCTCCTGCCACAGGTGTTGGAGCGGATCAGGGAAAATGGATGCCCAGTGCTGCTTGTGGCTCCGCTCTGGACGAACCAGGCTTGGTTTCCGGTCCTGATGCGAATGACCAGCACTGCCCCGTGGCCTGTACCGTTGAGGAGAGATCTCCTCTCTCAGGCAGAGGGCTCGATTTGGCATCCTCACCCGGAACTGTGGTCCCTGCACACATGGGCCATCAACGGGTACCCGCTAGCCTCCCAGAAGGAGTGCTAAACACGATCGCACAGGCTAGAGCTCCGTCTACCAGACGGCTCTATGCCTCGAAATGGTCGGTGTTCTCTACTTGGTGTCGAGCCCGTGGCCTTTCACCCGTGGACTGCGGGGTTGAGGAAGTGCTTGCCTTCCTTCAGGAGCTGATGGATAAGGGAAGGACCCCATCCACGCTCAAAGTGTACGTGGCGGCCATAGCAACGTTTGCTAAACCGGTGTCTGGCCAGTCACTGGGGAAAAACGACTTAGTCGTGCGTTTCCTACGAGGGGCTCGGAGATTAAATCCTCCCAGGCCCCCTTCAGTCCCGGCTTGGGACCTTTCCACGGTCTTGGAGGCCATGAAAGGCGCCCCGTTCGAGCCGATCCAGCTGTCGGATATGAGGCACCTGTCCCTTAAGACGGTGTTTCTATTGGCTCTCGCTTCAGTGAAGCGTGTAGGGGACTTGCAGGCGCTTTCTGTAAGCGCGTCATGTCTGGAGTTTGGGCCTAACGACTCAAAGGTCGTACTCAAACCGAGGCACGGCTACGTGCCGAAATCCCTCAATACACCGTTTAGGGACCCAGGTGATTTCCCTGTCAGCCCTTCCGGTTCTCGATGAGGAGAGGGATGCGAGTCTCCTTTGCCCTGTCAGGGCGTTAAGGGCTTATGTGTCCCGCTCGGCTGGGTTCAGGCAGACCGAGCAGCTTTTCGTTTTGTTTGGCGGCCGTTCTAAGGGACTCGCCGCCTCAAAACAGAGCCTATCCAGATGGATAGTGGATGCCATAGCGCTGGCTTACACTTCCAAGGGCCTGCGGTGCCCATTGGGTGTCAAAGCGCACTCCACAAGAGGCGTGGCCTCGTCGTGGGCATGGTATAGCGGGGTCTCCCTACAGGATATCTGTACGGCTGCGGGCTGGGCCTCGCCGTCGACATTTATCAAGTACTATAACCTGGAGGTGCCCGCCCTACAAGCTAAGCTTTTGGCGGTCTGAACTTCGGGCTTATTGGCCGCCAATGCGGCTATGTTGCCCTTACGGGTCAGTATCCCTACGGGACTTTATAAAGGAGTGATGCTTCTAGCCTCTCCTCCTCTACTCTATGTGAGTTATGGTGATTATGCACTAGATGTGCCCCGGGCTTTGCCCCGGGACTCTGGTGTAGGATCCCTGTCCGCACGGCGTTTTGTATGGGGTCCCCATAGCGTAAGATATTACGCAGTACGAGAGATACTCTCGTAAGAGAACGTACTCGGTTACTAACGTAACCTCGGTTCTCTCTAGAGAGGGAACGAGTACTGCGTATCTTGCCGTGCTTGAACTATGCTCTGGTTCGCTTCGGTGTACAAAATCAGAGAAATACAGCTATCGAGGGGTATTTATAGGGCGAGACCACGCCTATACTGGCGGGACATGACGAAAATGAGCGCGAAGCGTCTTCATTCGTCATTACGTCACGCAGTGCCTTCACTCGATAGGCTGCAGCTTTTCCAGCGAGGCAGCCAATGGGCGCGCGAGCTGTTTCGCCCTTGTCTGCTTGCTGCTGCAAAAGCGTTTTGCATGATTAAAAAAATTAAGGATAATTTTTGGCTTCAATATCTCGAGGAAAGAGTGTTTCCCCATAGCGTAAGATATTACGCAGTACTCGTTCCCTCTCTAGAGAGAACCGAGGTTACGTTAGTAACCGAGTACGTTTTACAACACTTGTGTGTGTTTACTCATGGTTTATGAGGACATTATTTGGTTTATGAGGACTCATATGACTATTGTATGTGACTCATGGTAGACTATTGTTTTACAACACTTGTGTGTGTTTTACTCATGGTTTATGAGGACATTATTTGGTTTATGAGGACTCATATGACTATTGTATGTGACTCAGTGGTAGACTATTGTTTTACAACACTTGAGTGTGTTTACTCATGGTTTATGAGGACATTATTCGGTTTATGAGGACTCATATGACTATTGTATGTGACTCAGCAGTAGACTATTGTTTTACAACACTTGTGTGTGTTTACTCATGGTTTATGAGGACATTATTCGGTTTATGAGGACTCATATGACTATTGTATGTGACTCAGTGTAGACTATTGTTTTACAACACTTGGTGTGTTTACTCATGGTTTATGAGGACATTATTCGGTTTATGAGGACTCATATGACTATTGTATGTGACTCAGCAGTAGACTATTGTTTTACAACACTTGTGTGTGTTTACTCATGGTTTATGAGGACATTATTCGGTTTATGAGGACTCATATGACTATTGTATGTGACTCAGGTAGACTATTGTTTTACAACACTTGGTGTGTTTACTCATGGTTTATGAGGACATTATTCGGTTTATGAGGACTCATATGACTATTGTATGTGACTCAGCAGTAGACTATTGTTTTACAAACTTGTGTGTGTTTACTCATGGTTTATGAGGACATTATTTGGTTTATGAGGACTCATATGACTATTGTATGTGACTCAGTGGTACACTATTGTTTTACAACACTTGTGTGTGTTTACTCATGGTTTACTCATGGTACGGTTTAGACACACAAGTGTTTTTAACATTAGTGTACAGCTAAATTACATTTAGTAGTGATAACATAATTTCACTTAAGATTAGGGATCGACCGATATGGATTTTTTAGTGCCGATACCGATTTTTTTTCCATCAGCCTTAGCCGATGACCGATACGGGCAGCCGATTTTCTTGAGCTGATATTTGGAGCCGATACATTTTGCTCCCTCATTTTACATCATAAAAATGACATGATGTTAACAAATGTTACAGGTCTCAATTTAATAAAAGTAACATTTATTTAACTTAAAAAAAAACAATATTTAACAAATATTAAAAACATGAGGTAGAACAAAAAAAAAGTTCAGTGCTGAAAATAAATATTTAAGCATAAATAAAATAATTACACTATTGCACACAGTAGCAACCAGCATAATAAAGTGCACAGTGCACACTGTACTTCATTTTAAAAGTAACAAACTATTTACTGCCATGGTTTCAATTTTTCTACATAAAATAAAATGAGCATGTCTTGTCTCTAATATCACTGCGATGGCGAGGGAGACACACACCACACGCGTCCAAACCTCAGCCAGGTGGTCGCTGAATAAATCTCCCACAAAAAGCACGGAACAACGTTGGTATTACTTAATCCTATGACCAGTGTTCGTAACAGATACCGTACGCATACTAGGGCTGTCAAAATTGCTCAAATAGCGTTTGCATATTCCCTCTAAAAAAACATATTTGAACATCTCGTTGTGTATTTTGTCAATGACGCGCATTAGCTACGTCAATAACAGGACAAATTAATACAAAGAGACATAACTACTAGTATTAAGTAGCTTATTTGAGTTTAAATATATTTGACAACGTATTACTAAAAAAAAAAAACGAGTAAAACAACTAATTACCGCAACTAAACCGCAGAGCTCACTCTGGCTCGCCCGGACTCGCAGGGACTCTCTCTCTCTCACACTCACGCTCTCCGCGGCGCATACCGGTTTAAATGAACAACAACAAACAAATGTTGAGTGCTAATCAAGCGTTTTGTGCAAGCAATTTAAGGTTGCGAATTTACGGTCCCAAATATAGCAGGCTTCATTCAGTGATTGAAACAAAGACGGAGGCGAAAGAAGTTTCATAGTACATAGAACAGACATTGAGCGCTCAGAGCGAGCTGTGCTTTGGTAACGTTAGTCTGCTACCGCGGGCGTGTTTTTCCACATTCGAATATTAATTTTCACCTTCAAAATTCAGTTTTTTTTTTAACTATTCGAATATATATTCGTATTTAGAATATTCATTGACAGCCCTAATGCATACTGAACGGATAGCCTACACCTTAGCTATTTGCAGCTCCCTAAATACAATGGCAAGCAAGCAGTTTTATAGACGAGGCATTCGCGTTTACCATTTGGACCCACAAACTTGCTTAGCTATATAGTTGCAAGCACATAACAGTTATAGAGCAACGGGTTTCCATTTTCAAATTGTTTGGCAATATTTCAGCAGTCAAACAGTTAAAAGATGCTTTGAAAGTTTAAAAGTTACCATTGTCTTGAAGGGCAGGTTGCACTCTGCTAGTGGGGGAGGGGCAGTGCAGGGTCTGCACGTGAACTGTAGCGTCTCCAGCAGCACAGAGCTGCCTGTGGACGCCTGTCTATAAATATTGCCGGGAAAAAACTATCGGCGAACGCAGCAGGCGCGTATCGGCCGATTCCGATACACGTAAAAACCGAAATATCGGCCCGATATATCGGTCGATCACTACTTAAGATCATGTTATAACGCATGTGAAACTTAATTGTCAAAAGTATTAACAAACCTCTTCAGGAGATGTGACTTCACTTCCTGTCAAGGCTGGAGCGACAGGCTCATGGACAAGCTGGAAGACAGAAACAAGGAGAAAGAAGCAATAATGTGACTCAGCAGTAGACTATTGTTTTACAACACTTGTGTGTGTTTACTCATGGTTTATGAGGACATTATTCGGTTTATGAGGACTGATATGACTATTGTATGTGACTCAGCAGTAGACTATTGTTTTACAACACTTGTGTGTGTTTACTCATGGTTTATGAGGACATTATTCGGTTTATGAGGACTCATATGACTATTGTATGTGACTCAGCAGTAGACTATTGTTTTACAACACTTGTGTGTGTTTACTCATGGTTTATGAGGACATTATTCGGTTTATGAGGACTCATATGACTATTGTATGTGACTCAGCAGTAGACTATTGTTTTACAACACTTGTGTGTGTTTACTCATGGTTTATGAGGACATTATTCGGTTTATGAGGACTCATATGACTATTGTATATGACTCAGCAGTAGACTATTGTTTTACAACACTTGTGTGTGTTTACTCATGGTTTACTCATAGTACGGTTTACACACACAAATGTTTTTAACATTAGTGTACAGCTAAATTACATTTAGTAGCAATAACATAATTTCACTTAAGATCATGTTATAACGCGTGTGAAACTTAATTGTCAAAAGTATTAACAAACCTCTTCAGGAGATGTGACTTCACTTCCTGTCAAGGCTGGAGCGACAGGCTCATGGACAAGCTGGAAGACAGAAACAAGGAGAAAGGAGCAATAATGTGACTCAGCAGTAGACTATTGTTTTACAACACTTGTGTGTGTTTACTCATGGTTTATGAGGACATTATTCGGTTTATGAGGACTCATATGACTATTGTATGTGACTCAGTGGTAGACTATTGTTTTACAACACTTGTGTGTGTTTACTCATGGTTTATGAGGACATTATTCGGTTTATGAGGACTCATATGACTATTGTATGTGACTCAGCAGTAGACTATTGTTTTACAACACTTGTGTGTGTTTACTCATGGTTTATGAGGACATTATTTGGTTTATGAGGACTCATATGACTATTGTATGTGACTCAGCAGTAGACTATTGTTTTACAACACTTGTGTGTGTGTTTACTCATGGTTTATGAGGACATTATTTGGGTTATGAGGACTCATATGACTATTGTATGTGACTCAGCAGTAGACTATTGTTTTACAACACTTGTGTGTGTTTACACATGGTTTATGAGGACATTATTTGGTTTATGAGGACTCATATGACTATTGTATGTGACTCAGCAGTAGACTATTGTTTTACAACACTTGTGTGTGTTTACTCATGGTTTATGAGGACATTATTCGGTTTATGAGGACTCATATGACTATTGTATGTGACTCAGCAGTAGACTATTGTTTTACAACACTTGTGTGTGTTTACTCATGGTTTATGAGGACATTATTCGGTTTATGAGGACTCATATGACTATTGTATGTGACTCAGCAGTAGACTATTGTTTTACAACACTTGTGTGTGTTTACTCATGGTTTATGAGGACATTATTCGGTTTATGAGGACTCATATGACTATTGTATATGACTCAGCAGTAGACTATTGTTTTACAACACTTGTGTGTGTTTACTCATGGTTTACTCATAGTACGGTTTACACACACAAATGTTTTTAACATTAGTGTACAGCTAAATTACATTTAGTAGCAATAACATAATTTCACTTAAGATCATGTTATAACGCGTTGTGAAACTTAATTGTCAAAAGTATTAACAAACCTCTTCAGGAGATGTGACTTCACTTCCTGTCAAGGCTGGAGCGACAGGCTCATGGACAAGCTGGAAGACAGAAACAAGGAGAAAGGAGCAATAATGTGACTCAGCAGTAGACTATTGTTTTACAACACTTGTGTGTGTTTACTCATGGTTTATGAGGACATTATTCGGTTTATGAGGACTCATATGACTATTGTATGTGACTCAGTGGTAGACTATTGTTTTACAACACTTGTGTGTGTTTACTCATGGTTTATGAGGACATTATTCGGTTTATGAGGACTCATATGACTATTGTATGTGACTCAGCAGTAGACTATTGTTTTACAACACTTGTGTGTGTTTACTCATGGTTTATGAGGACATTATTCGGTTTATGAGGACTCATATGACTATTGTATGTGACTCAGCAGTAGACTATTGTTTTACAACACTTGTGTGTGTTTACTCATGGTTTATGAGGACATTATTTGGTTTATGAGGACTCATATGACTATTGTATGTGACTCAGCAGTAGACTATTGTTTTACAACACTTGTGTGTGTGTTTACTCATGGTTTATGAGGACATTATTTGGGTTATGAGGACTCATATGACTATTGTATGTGACTCAGCAGTAGACTATTGTTTTACAACACTTGTGTGTGTTTACTCATGGTTTATGAGGACATTATTCGGTTTATGAGGACTCATATGACTATTGTATGTGACTCAGCAGTAGACTATTGTTTTACAACACTTGTGTGTGTTTACTCATGGTTTATGAGGACATTATTCGGTTTATGAGGACTCATATGACTATTGTATGTGACTCAGCAGTAGACTATTGTTTTACAACACTTGTGTGTGTTTACTCATGGTTTATGAGGACATTATTCGGTTTATGAGGACTCATATGACTATTGTATGTGACTCAGCAGTAGACTATTGTTTTACAACACTTGTGTGTGTTTACTCATGGTTTATGAGGACATTATTTGGGTTATGAGGACTCATATGACTATTGTATGTGACTCAGTGGTAGACTATTGTTTTACAACACTTGTGTGTGTTTACTCATGGTTTATGAGGACATTATTTGGTTTATGAGGACTCATATGACTATTGTATGTGACTCAGCAGTAGACTATTGTTTTACAACACTTGTGTGTGTTTACACATGGTTTATGAGGACATTATTCGGTTTATGAGGACTCATTTGACTATTGTATGTGACTCAGCAGTAGACTATTGTTTTACAACACTTGTGTGTGTTTACTCATGGTTTATGAGGACATTATTCGGTTTATGAGGACTCATATGACTATTGTATGTGACTCAGTGGTAGACTATTGTTTTACAACACTTGTGTGTGTTTACTCATGGTTTATGAGGACATTATTCGGTTTATGAGGACTCATATGACTATTGTATGTGACTCAGCAGTAGACTATTGTTTTACAACACTTGTGTGTGTTTACTCATGGTTTATGAGGACATTATTCGGTTTATGAGGACTCATATGACTATTGTATGTGACTCAGCAGTAGACTATTGTTTTACAACACTTGTGTGTGTTTACACATGGTTTATGAGGACATTATTTGGTTTATGAGGACTCATATGACTATTGTATGTGACTCAGCAGTAGACTATTGTTTTACAACACTTGTGTGTGTTTACTCATGGTTTATGAGGACATTATTTGGTTTATGAGGACTCATATGACTATTGTATGTGACTCAGTGGTACACTATTGTTTTACAACACTTGTGTGTGTTTACTCATGGTTTACTCATGGTACGGTTTAGACACACAAGTGTTTTTAACATTAGTGTACAGCTAAATTACATTTAGTAGTGATAACATAATTTCACTTAAGATTAGGGATCGACCGATATGGATTTTTTAGTGCCGATACCGATTTTTTTTCCATCAGCCTTAGCCGATGACCGATACGGGCAGCCGATTTTCTTGAGCTGATATTTGGAGCCGATACATTTTGCTCCCTCATTTTACATCATAAAAATGACATGATGTTAACAAATGTTACAGGTCTCAATTTAATAAAAGTAACATTTATTTAACTTAAAAAAAAACAATATTTAACAAATATTAAAAACATGAGGTAGAACAAAAAAAAAGTTCAGTGCTGAAAATAAATATTTAAGCATAAATAAAATAATTACACTATTGCACACAGTAGCAACCAGCATAATAAAGTGCACAGTGCACACTGTACTTCATTTTAAAAGTAACAAACTATTTACTGCCATGGTTTCAATTTTTCTACATAAAATAAAATGAGCATGTCTTGTCTCTAATATCACTGCGATGGCGAGGGAGACACACACCACACGCGTCCAAACCTCAGCCAGGTGGTCGCTGAATAAATCTCCCACAAAAAGCACGGAACAACGTTGGTATTACTTAATCCTATGACCAGTGTTCGTAACAGATACCGTACGCATACTAGGGCTGTCAAAATTGCTCAAATAGCGTTTGCATATTCCCTCTAAAAAAACATATTTGAACATCTCGTCGTGCATTTTGTCAATGACGCGCATTAGCTACGTCAATAACAGGACAAATTAATACAAAGAGACATAACTACTAGTATTAAGTAGCTTATTTGAGTTTAAATATATTTGACAACGTATTACTAAAAAAAAAAAAAGAGTAAAACAACTAATTACCGCAACTAAACCGCAGAGCTCACTCTGGCTCGCCCGGACTCGCAGGGACTCTCTCTCTCTCACACTCACGCTCTCCGCGGCGCATACCGGTTTAAATGAACAACAACAAACAAATGTTGAGTGCTAATCAAGCGTTTTGTGCAAGCAATTTAAGGTTGCGAATTTACGGTCCCAAATATAGCAGGCTTCATTCAGTGATTGAAACAAAGACGGAGGCGAAAGAAGTTTCATAGTACATAGAACAGACATTGAGCGCTCAGAGCGAGCTGTGCTTTGGTAACGTTAGTCTGCTACCGCGGGCGTGTTTTTCCACATTCGAATATTAATTTTCACCTTCAAAATTCAGTTTTTTTTTAACTATTCGAATATATATTCGTATTTAGAATATTCATTGACAGCCCTAATGCATACTGAACGGATAGCCTACACCTTAGCTATTTGCAGCTCCCTAAATACAATGGCAAGCAAGCAGTTTTATAGACGAGGCATTCGCGTTTACCATTTGGACCCACAAACTTGCTTAGCTATATAGTTGCAAGCACATAACAGTTATAGAGCAACGGGTTTCCATTTTCAAATTGTTTGGCAATATTTCAGCAGTCAAACAGTTAAAAGATGCTTTGAAAGTTTAAAAGTTACCATTGTCTTGAAGGGCAGGTTGCACTCTGCTAGTGGGGGAGGGGCAGTGCAGGGTCTGCACGTGAACTGTAGCGTCTCCAGCAGCACAGAGCTGCCTGTGGACGCCTGTCTATAAATATTGCCGGGAAAAAACTATCGGCGAACGCAGCAGGCGCGTATCGGCCGATTCCGATACACGTAAAAACCGAAATATCGGCCCGATATATCGGTCGATCACTACTTAAGATCATGTTATAACGCATGTGAAACTTAATTGTCAAAAGTATTAACAAACCTCTTCAGGAGATGTGACTTCACTTCCTGTCAAGGCTGGAGCGACAGGCTCATGGACAAGCTGGAAGACAGAAACAAGGAGAAAGAAGCAATAATGTGACTCAGCAGTAGACTATTGTTTTACAACACTTGTGTGTGTTTACTCATGGTTTATGAGGACATTATTCGGTTTATGAGGACTCATATGACTATTGTATGTGACTCAGCAGTAGACTATTGTTTTACAACACTTGTGTGTGTTTACTCATGGTTTATGAGGACATTATTCGGTTTATGAGGACTCATATGACTATTGTATGTGACTCAGCAGTAGACTATTGTTTTACAACACTTGTGTGTGTTTACTCATGGTTTATGAGGACATTATTTGGTTTATGAGGACTCATATGACTATTGTATGTGACTCAGTGGTACACTATTGTTTTACAACACTTGTGTGTGTTTACTCATGGTTTACTCATAGTACGGTTTACACACACAAATGTTTTTAACATTAGTGTACAGCTAAATTACATTTAGTAGCAATAACATAATTTCACTTAAGATCATGTTATAACGCGTGTGAAACTTAATTGTCAAAAGTATTAACAAACCTCTTCAGGAGATGTGACTTCACTTCCTGTCAAGGCTGGAGCGACAGGCTCATGGACAAGCTGGAAGACAGAAACAAGGAGAAAGGAGCAATAATGTGACTCAGCAGTAGACTATTGTTTTACAACACTTGTGTGTGTTTACTCATGGTTTATGAGGACATTATTTGGTTTATGAGGACTCATATGACTATTGTATGTGACTCAGTGGTAGACTATTGTTTTACAACACTTGTGTGTGTTTACTCATGGTTTATGAGGACATTATTCGGTTTATGAGGACTCATATGACTATTGTATGTGACGTAAGGGTTAATGCCCGACGAGGTGTCCGTTGTAAGGTTTTAATGGACGACGGCGAGGTGTAAACCGGCCGACGCGCAGCGGAGGACGGTTGCCTCCGCCGAAGTCCATTAAAACCTTACAACGGACACCTCGAAGGGCATTAACCCGCTTATACCATGGTCACTTGCCAAATAAAACATTTTTAAAACATTAGTTTATATTTTAATTAGGCTAAATCTAGTTTTTACAAATAATAACTTGCCTGACGGTTTATTTAGCAACCGGAAATATTTATAGTCCGCTCAGCTTGTAGAACCCTTCAGGTTCAAAAATGCATTTTTAGTTCATGAAACACAAAGGCATAGTTATTTTTATTTTTTTTTATTACACATAAAACACTATGTGTTACACTTGTCTACACTAACCACAACCTCCGAAGCACCGCTGTAACGTTAGGTCGACTCTCCGATGCTGGACTGGAGAGCCGTCAAATAATGTCTGTGACAGGCCATCGATGCGAGAGCAGTCTGCGGGCTTACTGGGCTCCGTCAGTCCGTGAGAGCAGTGTGAGAGACTGAAGATGAAATAACGAAGTCGCTCATTGTTGTATTAGTATTAGCCCCAGAACAGCCGATTGCATCATCGCGCAACCCAGGACCCTGAACGAGCGCGCGGCCGCGCGCCCTGTGTGGACTGCCTGTTGCTATGGTTACTCACAGCTGTTGTAGGCAGCGCATTTATTTATTAATTTCGAATGGTAAACAGGCAGTTTCACCAGAACTACTTTACTAGGTGTCCTCTATCACTTTTTAAAGGACACCCTGCAGCCAATCAGAATCGAGTATTCACCCAGACCATGGTATAATCAGCAGTAGACTATTGTTTTACAACACTTGTGTGTGTTTACTCATGGTTTATGAGGACATTATTCGGTTTATGAGGACTCATATGACTAGTGTATGTGACTCAGCAGTAGACTATTGTTTTACAACACTTGTGTGTGTTTACACATGGTTTATGAGGACATTATTTGGTTTATGAGGACTCATATGACTATTGTATGTGACTCAGCAGTAGACTATTGTTTTACAACACTTGTGTGTGTTTACTCATGGTTTATGAGGACATTATTCGGTTTATGAGGACTCATATGACTATTGTATGTGACTCAGTGGTACACTATTGTTTTACAACACTTGTGTGTGTTTACTCATGGTTTATGAGGACATTATTCGGTTTATGAGGACTCATATGACTATTGTATGTGACTCAGCAGTAGACTATTGTTTTACAACACTTGTGTGTGTTTACACATGGTTTATGAGGACATTATTCGGTTTATGAGGACTCATATGACTATTGTATGTGACTCAGCAGTAGACTATTGTTTTACAACACTTGTGTGTGTTTACTCATGGTTTATGAGGACATTATTCGGTTTATGAGGACTCATATGACTATTGTATGTGACTCAGTGGTAGACTATTGTTTTACAACACTTGTGTGTGTTTACTCATGGTTTATGAGGACATTATTTGGGTTATGAGGACTCATATGACTATTGTATGTGACTCAGCAGTAGACTATTGTTTTACAACACTTGTGTGTGTTTACTCATGGTTTATGAGGACATTATTCGGTTTATGAGGACTCATATGACTATTGTATGTGACTCAGCAGTAAACTATTGTTGTACAACACTTGTGTGTGTTTACTCATGGTTTATGAGGACATTATTCGGTTTATGAGGACTCATATGACTATTGTATGTGACTCAGCAGTAAACTATTGTTGTACAACACTTGTGTGTGTTTACACATGGTTTATGAGGACATTATTCGGTTTATGAGGACTCATAGATTCTTAAATGAAATTATGTTATCACTACTAAATGTAATTTAGCTGTACACTAATGTTAAAACACTTGTGTGTCTAAACCGTACCATGAGTAAACCATGAGTAAACACACACAAGTGTTGTAAAACAATAGTCTACTGCTGAGTCACATACAATAGTCATATGAGTCCTCATAAACCGAATAATGTCCTCATAAACCATGAGTAAACACACACAAGTGTTGTAAAACAATAGTCTACCGCTGAGTCACATACAATAGTCATATGAGTCCTCATAAACCGAATAATGTCCTCATAAACCATGAGTAAACACACACAAGTGTTGTAAAACAATAGTCTACTGCTGAGTCACATACAATAGTCATATGAGTCCTCATAAACCGAATAATGTCCTCATAAACCATGAGTAAACACACACAAGTGTTGTAAAACAATAGTCTACCGCTGAGTCACATACAATAGTCATATGAGTCCTCATAAACCAAATAATGTCCTCATAAACCATGAGTAAACACACACAAGTGTTGTAAAACAATAGTCTACCACTGAGTCACATACAATAGTCATATGAGTCCTCATAAACCGAATAATGTCCTCATAAACCATGAGTAAACACACACAAGTGTTGTAGAACAATAGTGTACCACTGAGTCACATACAATAGTCATATGAGTCCTCATAAACCGAATAATGTCCTCATAAACCATGAGTAAACACACACAAGTGTTGTAAAACAATAGTCTACTGCTGAGTCACATACAATAGTCATATGAGTCCTCATAAACCGAATAATGTCCTCATAAACCATGAGTAAACACACACAAGTGTTGTAAAACAATAGTCTACTGCTGAGTCACATACAATAGTCATATGAGTCCTCATAAACCGAATAATGTCCTCATAAACCATGAGTAAACACACACAAGTGTTGTAAAACAATAGCGTTAATCCTGTCAGATCGTCCATGCATTGAGTGAGCGTGTACGGGTCAGCCGTAAAACGTTGTTTACGTCTGGTTCCGTCCGTTAAAATTAACTTTTGCAAATAAAAATCGCGGTCCTGGACACTGAGTGACCTTGCACATTAAGATAAAATCGGATTTTCTCCAGTCATTGTTAAAAAACAAGCTAACAAAACTTGCAAAACTAACGTTAGGGAAGCGGCCAGAGGGATCGTTCTGCAACCACCTAAGCTCCGCCCACAGAAAAACGTCACCATGTTTACCAACTGATAAGGGGTCTATAGGTGTGTAAGCTATCAGGCTATCCTTAAAAATATTCTTGTTTGCCATAACCCGACCGACCCTGTCAATTTAGGACCGTCCCAATTATTTATTTATTTTCCCTTTTAGTCAGACCGACTTGCCGGTTGTAAACTTGCGTTAAGGCCGACCGTTTTTTCTAAAAACTCTTTAAACAACTAATACAAATGCAATAAAATAATATTAGTTATATTTTAGTAAGTATTGTGAATATAAATTGCCTAGGCCTACATACAAACGTAGGCTACGTTCTTTCTTTTAATTAAAAACCCGTGGCGGTCATCTATGATTATGTTTATTTGTTTACGCATGTCAAATATGGCCTGCACGTTCGCTTCGTTTCATTCACGGTCATGGTTCGCACTTGGTAATGATGGCTGCGGCTTTATAAAATTACTCTAAAGATTATTTCATTTTTATATGTTGTCAAATATGGTTTATTAAAAAATAAACGTGTGAGAGCATGTTATAGGCTATATGTCATGTTATAGTCAGATATGACGACGCTACTGCAACACGCATCGCCACAGATGAGCAGCTGAGCATCTCTTCATCAAGCCAACGCGCAAACTATCGCAAATCACAATGAAAGAGACTGTATTTCTGGTTGAACATTGTGTATCTAGTATAATAGAAGTCAACTAACTAATTAATAGATAGGCTAAGATTTATGAAAAGAAAAAAAAAGAAACTTACCTTTGACAGGATTTATTGACTCCCGGTTATTACGTCTTTGTCCTTCTTTACATTTATTTCTGCATCTTTTAGAGGATTTGGTCCTCTGATCCGATGACTCAGCATCACTACAAAATATCATGTCAAGTCAATCTTTACAGATAAACAGTATAATATTAATATTATATATAAACAATATAAATACAAAAATAAAAATAATACTACAAAAATAAACATTGATGTTAAATATTCACTATTATGATGTTAAATATTTTTAAAAGCTTTTATCATTAGCTATGGCTCCACACTAGAGAGCTGCTTAAAGGATTAGTTCACTTTTTAAAAAACTTTTGCTGATAATTTACTCACCCCCATGTCATCCAACATGTCCATCACTTTCTTTCTTCAGTTGAAAAGAAATTAAGGATTTTGATGAAAACATTCCAGGATTTTTCTCCATATAATGGACTTCAATGGGACCCAAACGGTTCAAGGTCCAAATGACAGTTTCAGTGCAGCTTCAAAGGGCTTTAAACGACACCAGACGATGAATAAGGGTCTTATCTAGTGAAACGATGCGCCATTTCGAAAATAAATAAAACAGTTAAAGTATTATTAGCACAAATGCTCGCCTTGCTCTGTTCTCCTGTTCGAACTCGTTCATCAAAATTAACAAATCTTTTTTCGAGTCATTTCGTTCGTTTAATGAACAAAATGACTCGAAAAAAGACTCATTCAAAATGAACAAATCTTTTTTCGAGTCATTTCGTTCTTTGATTGAATAAAATGACTCGAAAAAAGATTTGTTCATTTTGATGAACGAGTTCGAACAGGAGAATCACAAACGTGCATCTCAGGACAGAGCAAGGCAAGCATTTGTGCTAATAATACTTAAACTGTTTTATTTATTTTCGAAATGGCGCATCGTTTCGCTAGATAAGACCCTTATTCATCGTCTGGTGTCGTTTAAAGCCCTTTGAAGCTGCACTGAAACTGTCATTTGGACCTTGAACCGTTTGGGTCCCATTGAAGTCCATTATATGGAGAAAAATCCTGGAATGTTTTCATCAAAATCCTTAATTTCTTTTCAACTGAAGAAAGAAAGTGATGGACATCTTGGATGACATGGGGGTGAGTAAATTATCAGCAAAAGTTTTTTAAAAAGTGAACTAATCCTTTAATGGCAGAAAACTTTACTAAAAAGTTAGTAATTATAACTAAAAGCGGCACTGAGATGCAACGATAGAGTGTGAGACGCTCCACGCATGTTAATGATAAGTTTGTGTGGAGCAGAGTAACTTACTGTGAACAGAGCTGCTCTGGCATGCACACACGTAACCTACACGCATGTAAATAATTACATTGCATACTGTATAAACCTGCATTGCATATATTTATTTAAATCATAGGGTTTATTAATTCACAATAGCATTATGCTTTAAAAGTTGTAGCAACATTGGTCAGTTTAAGTATAAGTATAAACAGAGTATATTCAGTCAGTATTAATATGGTGAGGTTTATGTTGCTTCTGGAGTTGTTTGGTTTGGTTTGTTGTTGTTCAGTTTTTATTTTTATTTTATTTTTTTAGGGTCTACTAATATCGGCTATTATAAACAGAGATATAAGCAAAGTAAATTTGGTTAGTACTAATATGGTGGGATCCATGTTGTTGTCTTGTCTTGTCTTGTTTTGTTTTTCTTTATATGTACTGGATTACTTTATGTTGTTTTGCTGTTTGGGCATTGCCTGATTTATTATACTGCATGAATTGCTGTTATTTAAACCAACATTGTTTTCTTTTTTTCAGTGTAATTTTGGCTGTAAGCTGCTTAAGAAGGTTATTTAGTATTTTGAAATAGGGGACAAATATTATAAGATTTTATCTTCTTTATTTATTATGTAAAGAAGAAAATGAAATGAAATGTTTTTTTGTGTTTTTACCATGTAGCAATAAAACTTACTTACTTTATTATAATTTTTAAATGGGTTTAACATATAATGCAGCCTTGTAAACCGTCTAATAATGCTTTTAATGTTTCCTCGTCCGTAAAATTCGCGGCAGTGGTTTGGGTGAGAAAATTGCTCCAGTCTCAAGGCCTTGACTCCTCGTGTTAGGAGTGCACATCAGCCGGCTAAACCTGCCAGCTCTCCCGCTCAGACGGCCGCGACAGCACAGACAGCGACATTAGAGGAGATTGTGCTTATTCCGATGTAGACGCAATGACCTTTTAACAGTGTGCTCTGCCCAAGGCCACTTTATTTCACAACGATATATTTAATTTAAATAGTATTTTTTAATGATTACCACATTCGTTGCGATCTACATCATCTTTGCGTCTCAGAGCTGATTCTACAAGCAGTGCTCCTCTCACGCGCTACAGTTTAAGTGATTAAATTACATAAAATAAACATTTGACAACTGAAACTAACGCTGAGGAATCGAGGATTTCATATGTATGTAAATAAATAAATAAATAAAAAAGATATTATCAAGTACTTACTATTTCACCATAGATCCAGCTGCTGCGTTGTTCACTGAAGCGCTGCAAATCTTCTCTGACGTAAACTCGCGTAAACTGCGTTAATTTGGCGCCAATGTGTGTGTAATTTGGCGCCAATGTGTATACTTTGCAATACTAATTCCCACCTACAGGGGCACTGTTCCGGTTACACACATACACATCATGGTTTAAGAGGACAGTGTTTGTAAAGGTTATAAAAAAGGTAGGGAGTGTCATAACTGTGAAATAGAAACATTAATTAACACAAGTAGTAATGGAGAAAACATACAAGCTTTATTTATTATTATTATTATTATTAGTCAATAATTATTACAATAAAACATTTCAGAATTACGAGGTCACTAAAAGTGGTCTCATAAACCGATTGGTCTTGTAATGCTGGTATGTAAACCTGAAAATTGGTCTCATAAACCACATATGCCTACACACACACACACACACACACACACACACACACACACACACACACACACACACACACACACACACACACACACACACACAACTGACAGTTCACCAGCCAAACGTACAGATAAACATGAGGTGAAACCTGTGACCCAACACATGCACTAACGCCGCTGCCGTCCCTCTGCAGAAGCCGCCGTCATGGAGGATCTGGAGGAGGACCTGACGTGTTCGGTGTGCTACGAGCTCTTCACAGACCCGCGGGTCCTGCCCTGCTCACACACCTTCTGCAAGAGCTGTCTGGAGAGCGTACTACACGTGTCCGTGGACGTGTCCGTCTGGCGTCCGCTGCGCCTGCCGCTGAAGTGCCCGAGCTGCCGCAGCGTGGCGGAGCTGCCCACCAACGGCCTGGACGCGCTGCCCACCAACGTGTGCCTGAGTGCCATCGTGGAGAAGTACCAGCGGCCGCGCTCCGCCGCCTGCCCCGAACACCCGCCGCAGCCGCTCAACGTCTACTGCGTCCAGGACCGCCAGCTCATCTGCGGCGTCTGCCTCACGGTGGGCCGGCACCGCGGACACGCCATCGACGACCTGCAGACGGCGTACGCGAGGGAGCGCGCGGGACAGGCCCGGCTGATGGAGCGGCTGCGCGGCGAGCGCTGGGAGGACGTCTGTGCGCTCGCACAGCGCCTGCAGCTGGAGAAGCAGCGGAGCGAGCGGCTCATCCAAGATGACCGCGAGTTCACAGCGCAGTTCTTCCAGGAGCTGGAGCTCATCCTGGCTCGGAAGAGGGAGGAGTTCCTGCAGGCGCTGGAGCGGGCAAGCGCGCGGCTGGCGTGCGTGTACGACCCGCTCGTGGAGCAGCTGAAGCGGCTGCAGGAGGAGCACGGCGCGGTGACGGCGCTCGGCTCCGGCGTGGAGCGCGAGGAGAGGCCGCTGGTGTATCTGGAGACGGTGCGCGAGCTGAGGGAGCGAGTGGAGGCTCTGATCCGGACGCCGCTGCCGGAGATGCCCAGCGTTCAGCTAGCACCGCGGGCCGAGCCCTTCCTCCAGGAGCACTGGAGCGGCCTGAGCGTTAGAGGACTGGGCGACGGGCCGGTCCCGGAGATCTGCTGTCAGGCTCCGGCTCAGCGTCTCCGCTCGTCTCCATCCGCCATGGTCCTGATCATGATCATGATGCTCCTCACAGGACTGTGCTTACTTCTCTGTGCTAGTGAGTTTCCTGCTGAAGAACCGCTCCGGGACATCGGGACGCTCCTCTTCTGTCCCATACACAACACACTCATGACATTTTACACTTTTGTGTCTACTTTAGGAGAACACATCTCTCAGCTTCTGCTCAGCTTTCTCTAAACACTAGACTGGTGTTAGACGCTGCAGACGCTCAGCCTTCGGGAGAAACTAACCATTTGCACACGCTAGTTTTGCTCATTTCAAGAACGAGGCCAGTAGTGCACCAGTTCTGTAGTACACGCTTGACCCGTGTACACCGAGTGTTCATCAGTTAACTCTTTCCAGCATACGTTTACAAAAGTTTCATGGCCCCCAAGAATATTTTGTTATACATATCTGAACAATATACATTTAGTCATTTAGCAGACGCTTTTATCCAAAGCGACTTACATCTGTGGACTAAACCAAGTTCAATGCTCACGGAAGAGATATAATATATCAAAAAAACAGAGCATCTGCTTTTAAACAAAAACATTTCATAAAAAGCAACATTTTGAGAAAATCATGTTTTTATCAAAGACAACACGGATCAGATTCAGAGATGATGAAAACACAGATGGAGTAGATCGAGTCCATCAACACCTCAAAGCTTCAGTCCTGGGTCCACATTTCAGTCTGTAACATTAGGCGGTTTAGATTGATATGTTGTTTTATGTTGTATTTTACACACATATGATATCACATGTTTCTGCTTCCATTTGTCCTGTGTTTTGATCAGGAGATGCTGTACTCTTTCATTAGATGTGTAATAGCGCCCCCTACCGTATAACAGTGGACAAACTCAGACAATTCTGTCAACGGCGGGGAAAGAGTTAGGCCGTGTGTCCACCAAAGCCTTTTTTCACGCAGCTGGCGTATATTTCCAATTGTTTTCAATGGGAGCGCCACGCTTTTTAAGCGCCGTGAGCGTAACGAGGCGCTGAGCGGTTTTTCCCCGCTGAAGCGCTGAGCGTGCAGCGTTTTTACTGGTCGCCGAGAGTTAAAAAATATTCAACTTTGGGTAAAACGCAGCGCTCATCACTGTCACTTTTTACCCAGCCGTCCAATCACAGTGGAGGAGGGGCGGAGCTAATATCACACCGACCAACTGCCACAACATTCTTTCTGTACAACGACGTCAACCAGCAGAGCTAACCCAACAAAATGGATGAAAAATAAATTTTTAGTATGAAACAAATGATCTGCGAAATCAGTCACAAGTAAACTGTGCTGCGGATATTCTGTATCATAGCAACTACTCGTCTCAACTGAAAAAACGCTGCGCTGCCAAAATGCTCTCGAGCGCCACAGCTAGGCGTTTCAGCAGAGCGTCTGACGATTTCAGCTGGGTAAAAACACTTTGGTGGACACACGGCCTTAAAGGGGTCACGGCATTACTCATGTCTGAACATGTTCCTTGAGGTTCAAATCCTTTTAAAACGTTTAAAAAAGATCAATAAATTAGTTATGGATGTTTTGAAGACCTCTATAAACACAAAACTAATGTTTATAGACAGTATTATGGGATAGTTTATAGTTTTGTGACGTGGCAGCAGTCAGACTCAGCACAGGTCACTTCCTCTTCCTGTGCACCGGTTACACGATGATATAATCCTCCAACAGCGACCCAGGACGTGTTGAAGCCCCATGCACTCGCAGTTACAGGAGCGCTGAGCTGGAGCTAGCGTGGATGTGCTAGTCATCTTCCAGTGACGCGTCACAATGTGGAGGAAGTACACACATTTTTTTGGCAGCTTAATATCAACAAATGGCATTTTTTGAAATCTTATTTTTATAGTACGACGACCTCCTGCTTCCTCATGTCACGAGCCCTTGAACAGCACAGCTCAGACAACTGATGCACTTTACAGTCTGGTGCAGCCATGCAGCACACAAACTACATTACCCATGATGCATCAGACGCCACTGCAGCCGGTTTTAGACATTGAGGACCCCACTGGCTACATGAGCACAATGATGCCTGAATCTTTCAACATATTTGGGACCTACTTTTATCAACTGTTTGTACATTCAGTCTTTGCTTTAAGTAATAATACATAGTGATAGTAGTTAAAAAAGATATATATATTTTCACCTAAAGAAATATGAATGTTATCCTTTCGGTCACTCAGATTATGTTCAATGGTTTCAGTGCTGAAGATGAATAAAACTCTAGTACTGAGGTTTCTTCTGGTTATTTAACACAGGAGTGTCAGCAAACCACTCAAACTCATGCCTATCTCTCTCTCACACACACACACACACACACACACATTTGTATACCCAAATAAATACTATAGTTAGAATTTGTTTTTGTTTTTTTAGCAAAACTGGTTAATTTGTGGTTTTGAGAGATTTCCTGTGTTCAGTCTCAGAGACTCTGGTTGTAAATCTGTTCGTGTGTGTTGCTGTCCGTCACATCATGGCACACCACACACTATAGGAGCAAACCGGTTCAATCTAGGATTTTTGTCCTCAGGTTTGTGGTCTATCACATTTGAAAACATCAAGTGCTTAGGTGTTGTAGTAAAGATGCCACACAACTGAAAACAGTAAATTTAATGTTTATTTAAAACATGGAGAACATGATAACAGTGCATGTTACACCTATACTATAGTGAGAAGTCCGTGTTTAAAAAGCTGAAGCAGAAAGATAGAGGACGACACCTGTAGTTCAGCGACGTAGAGCAGAAAGATGGAGGACGACACCTGTAGTTCAGAGATGTTCACACACTCAGGACGATGGCTTTGGGGTTGATGGCCACGTTCTTGGTGGTGTTGTGTGTCTTGTAGATGCCGATGAGCCGGTCGGCCATCTCAAACATGTTGTTCCTCAGGGAGATGATGATGAACTGAGCATTCTTGGTCTGTTCCTGAAACAACGAGGGGAGGATGTCGTTACTACGGTTCTTATTTCCAGTGGAACTGATGGGGATTTTCCTGAACAGTCAGTGATTCTGTTACAGTATTTGTAGGATGACACTGAATGCTGCACTGCTAATAGAAGGATGTGTGTGTTTCTAATGTTTTCTGCTTCTGTATGTGCTTTCAGTGATCGGACTGTTTAACTTTTTATGACCTGCCATATGCCATGACTTGTATATGGGTGTGGTGTAAGAGTGTGTGTGGTACAAGAGTGTGTGTGGCGAGTGTACATGCGTATATGGGTGTGGTGTAAGAGTGTGTGTGGCGAGTGCACATGCGTATATGGGTGTGGTATAAGAGTGTGTGTGGCGAGTGCACATGCGTATATGAGTGTGGTATAAGAGTGTGTGTGGCGAGTGCACATGCGTATATGGGTGTGGTATAAGAGTGTGTGTGGCGAGTGCACATGCGTATATGGGTCTGGTGTAAGAGTGTGTGTGGCGAGTGTACATGCGGTATAAGAGTGTGTGTGGCGAGTGCACATGCGTATATGGGTGTGGTATAAGAGTGTGTGTGGCGAGTGCACATGCGTATATGGGTGTGGTATAAGAGTGTGTGTGGCGAGTGCACATGCGTATATGGGTGTGGTTATAAGAGTGTGTGTGGCGAGTGCACATGCGGTATATGGGTGTGGTATAAGAGTGTGTGTGGCGAGTGCACATGCGTATATGGGTGTGGTGTAAGAGTGTGTGTGGCGAGTGTACATGCGTATATGGGTGTGGTGTAAGAGTGGGTGTGGTGTAAGAGTGTGTGTGGTATAAGAGTGTGTGTGGCGAGTGTACATGCGTATATGGGTGTGGGTGGCGAGTGTACATGCGTATATGGGTGTGGTGTAAGAGTGTGTGTGGCGAGTGCACATGCGTATATGGGTGTGGTATAAGAGTGTGTGTGGCGAGTGCACATGCGTATATGGGTGTGGTGTAAGAGTGTGTGTGGCGAGTGTACATGCGTATATGGGTGTGGTGTAAGAGTGGGTGTGGTGTAAGAGTGTGTGTGGTATAAGAGTGTGTGTGGCGAGTGCACATGCGTATATGGGTGTGGTATAAGAGTGTGTGTGGCGAGTGCACATGCGTATATGGGTGTGGTGTAAGAGTGGGTGTGGTGTAAGAGTGTGTGTGGTATAAGAGTGTGTGTGGTATAAGAGTGTACATGCGTATATGGGTGTGGGTGGCGAGTGTACATGCGTATATGGGTGTGGTGTAAGTGTGTGTGGCGAGTGCACATGCGTATATGGGTGTGGTATAAGAGTGTGTGTGGCGAGTGCACATACGTATATGGGTGTGGTATAAGAGTGTGTGTGGTATAAGAGTGTGTGTGGCGAGTGCACATGCGTATATGGGTGTGGTAAAAGAGTGTGTGTGGCGAGTGCACATGCGTATATGGGTGTGGTATAAGAGTGTGTGTGGCGAGTGCACATGCGTATATGGGTGTGGGTGGCGAGTGTACATGCGTATATGGGTGTGGTATAAGAGTGTGTGTGGCGAGTGCACATGCGTATATGGGTGTGGGTGGCGAGTGTACATGCGTATATGGGTGTGTTGTAAGAGTGTGTGTGGCGAGTGCACATGCGTATATGTGTGTGGGTGGCGAGTGTACATGCGTATATGGGTGTGGTATAAGAGTGTGTGTGGCAAGTGCACATGCGTATATGGGTGTGGTGTAAGAGTGGGTGTGGTGTAAGAGTGTGTGTGGTATAAGAGTGTGTGTGGCGAGTGCACATGCGTATATGGGTGTGGTGTAAGAGTGGGTGTGGTGTAAGAGTATGTGTGGTATAAGAGTGTGTGTGGCGAGTGCACATGCGTATATGGGTGTGGTATAAGAGTGTGTGTGGCGAGTGCACATGCGTATATGGGTGTGGTGTAAGAGTGGGTGTGGTGTAAGAGTGTGTGTGGTATAAGAGTGTGTGTGGCGAGTGCACATGCGTATATGGGTGTGGGTGGCGAGTGTACATGCGTATATGGGTGTGGTATAAGAGTGTGTGTGGCGAGTGCACATGCGTATATGGGTGTGGTGTAAGAGTGGGTGTGGTGTAAGAGTGTGTGTGGTATAAGAGTGTGTGTGGTATAAGAGTGTGTGTGGCACATACGTATATATAGCAGGCCACGATGGAGACGTTCTTGAAGTCGAGGGCGGCGTCGATCTCGTCCATGAAGTAGAGCGGCGTGGGCTTGAAGTGGTGCAGAGCGAACACCAGCGCCAGAGAGCTGAGCGTCTTCTCTCCGCCCGACAGGTTGTAGATCTTCTTCCAGCTCTTCTTAGGAGGACGCACACTAGGAGCAGAGCCGGCGAGACATCAGACCACAGTGAGAAACAACCCAACAGACCTTATTCACAGCAGCATCTCATTATTAACAGGGATGAAAGTGAGGCGTTTACAGTATTGGAGTAAATGTAATTAGTTACTTTACTCAAGTATCTTTTGGGCTACTTTGTAGTTTTACTGCACATCAAAGATATTAGCAACTTTACTAGGGCTGCACGATTTGGGGAAAATGTCATATTGTGATTATAATAAACAAATGGTTTCATGAGTCAACTTGCTTGGTTCTAAAGCAAAATGCACACACAGATTAGTGATAATTCTGAAATGTGTATTTCTCAACTCAAACTAGCAACACCAACTAAAGGATTGATAACACATGTCTGGATAAAAATGCTGCATAAATTATAAATAGACTAATCCTTAAACTACAAAAGTTCTTTGGGAAATTTTCTCTGTTCTCTTTGTTCTGTGATTCACTTTACTGAGAGGAAGCTTTATTGGCTGCTGGCCCTTTAAGAGCAGCCGCTGCTGACAGAGACGAGGATCTCACACGCGCCTCATTCTCTCACAACTCTTTCAGAAGACGGCTCTTACGTTATGAAGATACTCGACAAAACGGTCAGGACATTCACAGCCAGCGCTCTCTCTTGACTTGTCACACATGAATGGTTTAAAAGCATTTGCATGAATAAGAGCGGGATCATGTAACCCTAGCCAAAGCTCTCGGACACACCAGTCTCTCTCGCGCAGTTAGCTTCGCTTTTGTCCAGTCCAGCGCCTCAGTCTACATCTCAGCTGCGCGGTGCAGGGAACCACTCTGATTGGCTCATGGAGGCACGTGACTAGACAGTGGTTTACGGAAAAAAAAAACTTTGCTACGGAGCGTTCGTATGAACTGATGCATTTTAAATATCCCTCGATCACGCAAATTTAGACTATGGAGTGCCGCAAGGATCTGTCCTAGGCCCTCTGCTATTCTCAATATATATATGCTGCCACTTGGTAATATTATAAGAAAACATGGAATTAATTTTCACTGTTATGCTGATGACACTCAATTATATATCTCATCACGACCAGATGAAAACACTAACTTATCTAACTTGACAGAGTGTCTAAAAGATATAAAATGCTGGATGACGTGTAATTTCCTGCTATTAAATTCAGATAAAACGGAGGTATTACTTATTGGTCTAAAAAACTACCCACAAAATCCCTTACAATACAACTTTAATTTAGAAGGATGTCCTGTTACTTTATCCACTACAGTAAAAGACCTGGGTGTTATACTAGACCGCAACTTGACTTTCGAAAATCATATTTCATATGTTACAAGAACAGCCTTTTTCCACCTTAGAAACATTGCTAAGCTACGTAACATGCTATCTGTTTCTGATGCAGAAAAGTTAGTTCATGCATTCATGACCTCGAGACTAGATTACTGTAATGCTTTATTGGCTGGTTGTCCTGCATCCTCAATAAACAAGCTACAGTTAGTGCAAAATGCAGCCGCTAGAGTTCTTACTAGATCAAGAAAATATGATCATATAACACCAGTTTTATCATCACTTCATTGGTTACCTATAAAGTTCCGTATCAATTACAAAGTATTACTATTGACTTATAAAGCTCTAAATGGTTTAGCTCCTGTGTATTTAACAGACCTTCTATCGCCCTACAATCCATCGCGCTCTTTAAGATCACTAAATTCGAGGCTTCTGGTCATTCCTAGGATATCTAAGTCTACTAAAGGAGGGAGGGGGTTCTCACATTTAGCTCCTAAACTCTGGAATAGCCTTCCTGATATTGTTCGAGACTCAGACTCGCTGTCCCAGTTTAAAACTAGATTAAAGACGCATCTCTTTAACCAAGCATTCACTTAATGCTTACCTTTTATACTACTTCTGAATCAGTTCGAATGCATTAATATTATGAACATCAGCTATGCTAATTATTTCCCATCTGTCTTTCTGCTGTTATCTCGGGACGCTAGTCCCGAGGTAAATAGCGTTCGTCAGCTCCAGTTTGTATCCAGCCTCTCACGGAGACTTCAGATGCCCCAACACCTGTGATGAGACGACTAAACGCCGGTGGAGAGACGACTAGACGCCGGTGGAGAGACGACTCAACGCCTGTGAAGAGACGACTAAACGCCTGTGGAGAGACGACTCGACGCCTGTGGAGAGACGACTAAACACCGGCGACATGTTATGCCTAAATTAATACATGATTAACTAACTGTATTTTTCTTTGTCCATTTCTGAAATGCACTTTCTGTAAAGCTGCTTTGAGACAATGTGTATTGTGAAAAGCGCTATACAAATAAACTTGAATTGAATTGAATTGAAATTTGATCGCTGGAAGGCAAAATGGTGATTTCGATTAATTGTGCAGCTCTAGTGAACACAGTAAGTCCTCACAGCCGGGCTTTCACTCCGCTCATGGCGCTGCTCTGAATAAGGTCTATTGATCCACAACCAAAGCAAGACGCCTGAGCTTGAACTGATTGAAAAAGCACGAGACAACACTTTCTGCACGAGGCCTGCGGTGAGCACACACACACCTGAACATGATGCCCTCAGAGAAGGGGTCCAGGCTGTCCACCAGCTCCAGCTCCGCGTCTCCTCCCAGCGTCAGCATCTGGTAGTTCTCCTTCAGCTTGTTGGTGATGATGTTGAAGCCGGCCATGAACTCGTGCAGCCGCTGCTTGCGAAGGTCCTCGCAGCCTCTCTTGAAGCCGTCTCTCTGTGTGGTGATGTCATCGAGCTCCGCCACTCTCTGCAGGTACAGCTCCTCCTACACACACACACATTGAAGTTTATTCGTTCACCTAGCATGTGTTTTAACTGTCCAATTAGGGATGCACTGATATGTACATTTGGACCGATACAGGTCATTCTTTATATTTGAAAGCCGATATATTGGCCAATAAATCTAAATAACAATAAAAACTAATAATTCGAGAGATTACAAAAACACAAGTCTCACAATTAAAAGACAAGCACACAACTATAATTGTATTAGGGGTGTGCGATTTTATCGATTCTGCGATATAAATCGATATTTTTTCCCCCAAGAAAGTATCGATTTTTAAGCCGCGAGTATCGATATATAAGTCCCATTCAAACTTAACTCTGCTCGTCAAGGGGCCGTTCACATATCGTGTATTTTGCGCGCTCAAGTTCGTTATTTCAAATTTAGGCGCGCGGTAAGCGCGCTCATAATTGAAGCAACGCGCTCATTTTCTCCAGGCGCAGCGAGATGAAAACACCTCAACTTTTCAGAATGGCGCAAGCGCACCGTGACCGTCAGCCATAACAACATTAAAAGCTCGGTCAACATGAAGCATGGGGGTGCACCCAAACACTACGGTTGATTTTCTTTTCTCCGTAGATAAATGTTGTAGCAGAGCTATAGCAAGCGTTTTTCGGTGGTGGAAATCCATTAGCTACTAAAACTTCTTTGTCGTTGTGGAGAGCGCAGGTCATGGTTGCTTAGCAACGACAGACGCCACGGGAAAATCGGACCTAATTTTACTATTAATAATAAAAGATAAGCTAATGTGCATTGTAAATGTCTCTGTCCAGTCAGAGACATATATTGTGTAATTGATGTTTTTAGTTTTCAGTTTAATTAATTCAATCCAAGTAAATGGAAGACTCACAAGATGTCACCAAAATCACTCTGTCCCCTTTAAATCTTTCAGAAAATGATGTAAGTGTATCGAATTATATCGAATCGTATTGAATCGTATCGTTGGCTGAATATCATGATATATATCTGAATATATAACTGAATATCGTGTATCGTATCGTGAGATTAGTGTATCGCTACAGCCCTAAATTGTATGTAGCCTATAGGGGTGTAACGGTACATGTATTCGTATTGAACCGTTTCGGTACGAGGCTTCCGGTTCGGTACGCATACAAACCGAACGATTCCTTGGACCATTTTTCCTGCCGACAAAATCCGCGCTGGCGCGAGCGCAACCACCACAACGTTGCGCAACATCACATGGCAAACGTAATGAAAGCGGAACGAAACTGCACTACTCATTATATTGTGTATCACGGACCGTTTATCAGTTCGGACCAGCAACATAGATCTGTGCAGCGCCAAATCCCGTCTGGCAGCGCGAGCATAGACGGAGCGCGAGCCGACCTCGATCAAGCGACACTGTTACTACACAGCGCTAAGAGATCCAGTAAAGAAAGCATTTGAATTCGCCACTGAAGTAATAACATCGCTGCGAGATCTAGTGAGAAGCGTTCACATGTCTCTGTTATTAATCGTAGATCTCTATTAGATCAAACAGCGCTGACGTGGAAACCAGGAGAAACATTGTGCCGTGAATGATCTAGTAATAACGTTAGGCTTTAAGTCCACAGACCAGCAACATTCATCATAGTAACACTAATTGTAACCAGTTTGGCTGGAATAGTGAAATGCTTTCAAGTACTTCACACATCTTTTTCCAGCACTTCAAAACTCAAATATCATATAAATATTATATAAATAAATATTATTTAAATGTAATTTTTAATGTGATGACCAAAACATTATTTATTCATCCTTCAAAAATTACCCCCATTTAAACCTTTCAAGATGTTGGAAAACTCAAACTTATATAAAAAAAAATTTCTTTTAATAAATAGGAAATTTCTCTGGCATTTCTTTCTTTTTGCTGTATCGAAAACGTACCGAACCGTGACTTTAAAACCGAGGTACGTACCGAACCGTGATTTTTGTGTACCGTTACACCCCTAGTAGCCTATATGAGAGAATTCCACTACACGTTTCATTAACACGATTTCCCTTTTTCCTGAAGTGATTTCTATCAAATTTCAAGCAATTTAAAACCATCATGTTGAACAGTGTGCAAGGACATTATACATTATTTATCAGCTTTAATATATCGGCAGAATTTTTCTAATCGGGCCGATAACATAACAAATGAAGGTTACACTATTTTAAGGTGTCAGTACTTAAATGTGTAATTACACTGTAACAATGAGTAATATTAATAAACTACATGTACCTACTATAGGGTTAGGGTAGGATTAGGTTGCGGGTCAGTTGCATGTAGTTATTTACTGTTATTACTATGGTAAAATATGTAACGAGGACACTCATATCAGCCGCCACCGCCCATCGCTAGTCCAGATCCCTGTATTTGAGTGAGAAACTAGCGTATGGCGTTAGAACAGCAGCACACACACACCTTCTTCTTGAACTCTGCGATGGCCCCCAGGTTGGGCTTCATGTTAGCGCAGCGGTCCTCCAGCAGAGCGATCTCGTTCTTGATGACGTCGGGGTTGCCGATGTCCGCCAGCTGCTCTGGGCTCAGTGCGGGCAGCTCTTCTGACGGAGAGCCATCCATGGGGTGCAGCGTCAGTCTGCCGGCCTGAGCGAGAGGAGGCACAACTATATATCACTCCCTATAATGGGTAAAAGAGGAGGAGGAATCCACAGGACCAACAGCACTCTGGGTAAACGACCACAACCAAGGCCGAGCACACACAGATGAAATGAGGAGGGGCAAATACACTGGGCTGAAACTGGACTGGGCTGAAACGTGACACACAGATGCTAGATAAACCAGAGTCTATGCGTTCACAAACACACTCGATATCAGACATCATTACTAAAATATCTGCGTTAAAGCTCTTATGAAATTAGTCTGTGTTTAGGGAGTTTAATTATGATTATTCAATGAAGCGCACCATATATTGGTAACTAAAATGATAGATATCTGTATGGGGCATGAACGGTGAATTATTCGTATCGACCCTGAAATCCATATTGTTGTAACTACACAATAATAAAAGTTGGGTTGTGCAACGATTAATCGCATCCAAAATAGAAAAAAAGGCCCTTAATATTGTGATTGCGATTCGTCATGTTGATTAACAAGATTAAAACCCGTTACCCGTTATAATCAATGATGCTGTCTATATCGGACGATGAAACTCCGGTTTAATGATTAGCATCTGAAACTGATTAACTCTCGGGGTCGCCGTGATGAAGTCACATGACCAGTTTAAGACGAAGCATAAAAAGAGTCAAGTTGAGCGCTGCTCTTTTACTTTTTGTTTTGGGTTGATAGACCAAGTAAAAACGGAGATATGATTATTTAAACTTAATATTAAAAAATAGACGCATTCGTAAAAGAACGCAAGATGGGATGTGACAGGCGTTGCATTTATCCTAATAACTTCATCGGTTTTTGTCATAAAACAACACGGAGAATGTGTGAATCTGCTGACTCTGCTCTTCAGGGAATGGAGGAGGAGCCGACTGAGCAAAGCATCTGAATTGTACCTGTATATGTTGACATTTACAACTTAACAAATGCTAAAAACAACCTTTTAAAATGCTTCATTGAGCATGTTTGTGTGTTTTGCAGTAGAAAAGCTATAATTTTTCTATTTGGATTTTGTGTTTTTTGTGTGATTTATAAAACAGCCCAAGATTTCAAAGGGTTAACAGACTCGGATTGCTCATATTAGTGTGTGGGTCAGTACCTCTTTCTCCCAGTGCCTGATCTTGTTGTGGCACTCGGCGATGGCCGTGTCGATGTGCTCCACCTTCAGCCGGACGCTCAGAGACTCTTTCTGCAGTGCGTGCTCCTGCTCCTGGAGGGCCTTGATCTCCTGCAGGACGCCACGGTGCTCCTCCTGCACCTCCGGCAGAGCCTCCTACACACACACACACACACTCTCAGCCCTCACCGTACACACAGTCTGAGCCACAGGAAGGAACGGTCAGTACCTCGGCCTTCTGGTAGGTCTGCATGATCTCTCCGGCCTGCTCCTCCAGCTTCTTCAGCTGCTCCGTCAGCTCCTCCATCAGCTTCTCGCTCTCGCCCATCTCCTGCTCCAGCTGAGACACGCTCTCCTCAGACTTCTTCAGGTTACTGCACACAACACACACTTCTGCAATGATCAACTGGCTCTGCAAACCCAGTCCTCCTCAGTCAAGCTCATGCCACAGGATGGACAGATTTACATGAAGTGTGTGAGAAATGGTTAATGGCACTCTCTTCTGGCATGAACTGAGATGTTTTATCTGCTGTTTTACTGTAAAGAGACTGGTTGAAGCATGTCATGTGCTCTAAAATGATGGGCAAACTGATAGTTTGGTTTGGAATATGATGTTTATATTGTAACGCTTTCCCGCAGTTGGTAATCTACCAAAATGAGTATTTTATATACAATAGATATTATTTGAGCCGCAAGGCTGTGGCAGTAAATGAACCCAGTCACATGTGAAACTCCATCACGAATCCAGTAAGTGCATCGCATTATGTTTATCATCTTAAATGAATGGGTCATTGAATCATTGACTCCTAAATTAATTTGAAAACGCAGATTCATTCATAAAGGAAACACCCATGTTTGTGCAGCGGTCCAGCTGTGAATTTGTTTTGAACTATTTGACAAAACAGAGCAAAATCTGACAAAACTGCAAGTCACTGAATTGTGGAATCAAATCGATATGACATTTGCACAAGCTTCCCACACTGGAGAATGTGACGACACGAGTGAAGCTTTGCCTTGCGTCACATTTAAGAACGTCAATACTGCATTTAATGTTTGAATTTTGTGATAAAATGGACAGAATTTGAAAGCTGATACTTTGTTTATCATCACAGGTAAAAAAGCACACAATTATTAGATGGGCGGCACTACACTAATGCCTGGTGTAGGAGAAACCACAGACCTGGCAACCCAGGCTTCAGCTACGGGTGATTCAAAGGTTTAATATAAAGCCTGCTTTAACATCGCTGTTTTAAACTGTTATTGTCACCCTTCTTTAATTTTTTTTTCTTTGAGAAAATGTTAATTTTACTGTGCCAGATATATATATATTAAATCGAAATGAAATTGATTCAGGAAATGTGTGTCAATACCAAGCCCGAATGTTTATAGTTAACCATTTAAAGCGTGAGTGATAAAGCCCATGATCAGTGTGGTGAGTGACTGACCGTCCGGCGGTCTTGATGGCCACCTGGGCTTTGGTGACGGCGGACGAGCACTGGTCCAGCTGTGTGTTGATCTGGTCCAGCTTGTCCTGCTGGGCCTTCAGCTTGTGGCTGTTGATGTCCACGATGAGTGTGTGCAGCCGCTTGACCTCGGCCTCCACCTTCCCTGCTTTAGCGGACGCTGCCTCGAAGTCTTCAGCACAAAACACACATCATTACAGCTGCTGATGATGGCCAACACGCCAGTCTGTCTGAGGAACTACAGCAAGTGCTTTCTGCTCTTCAGCGTAACTGTGACAAACAGCAGCTCTTAAACACTCAGACGTCACACGGCATTCACACACACACAGCAGCGCTTAAACACTCAGATGTCACACAGGTGATCACAACACTGTCATTACTCACACAACTACTCATGGCATTCACACACACAGCAGCGCTTTGCTTTACACTGAAGAAAGTCAAACAGGAATGATAATGATTTACATTTTTGGGTTAACTGTACACACACACAAAAAAACGGGGTTAAGCGCTTTAATGCGTAAAAATGGATTGTTTGATTTAGTACGCATGTCACCACTTAGATTATAGATGGAAAAAAACTATTAACAGCCAATATATGTCATTTATTAAAGGGATACTCCACTTTTTTTGGAAATAGGCTCATTTTGCAACTCCCCCAGAGTTAAACAGTTGGGTTTTACCGTTTTCGAATCCATTCAGCCGATTTTCTGATATTTAGAAGAATATCAGTAACCAGACAGTTTCTGGTCTCATTGACTTCCATAGTAGGAAAAAATATATACTATGGGAGTCAATGAGACCAGAAACTGTTTGGTTACTGATATTCTTCTAAATATCAGAAAATCGGCTGAATGGATTCGAAAACGGTAAAACTCAACTGTTTACCTCTGTAGGAGTTGCAAAATGAGCCTATTTCCAAAAAAAGTGGAGTATCCCTTTAAGGAAATATGTTTTTTTAAAGCTCTTTAACAGTTATAGAGCTTCCTATGGGCTGATCTCCATAAAAGTTTGTCGTATGTCGTATGTTCTCACTTATTTTAATGCATTTTCGAGTTTTTGATTAGGACTGAAAGGCTTTTGGGTAGACTTGGCCACGCCCATTTTCTAAATGAGGCTCCTATAGCTATCCAAAGGTCAAAATTCAATATCTTTTTATAAATTATTAACCTAGAGAGTCCCGAGGATTGTGCCGTATGGGTTTTATCGAGGTTGAGCTAAAAAACCTAGGACTAGTTCGCCAAAGTTGGTTTTTGAAGTAATCTCCAATATTTAACTAATGATTTTGCTCTTTTCTTTTGAATTTACCACAGGCCTCTAAGGCCGTGAGTCGAAGAGGCCCAGCAAGTTTCGTTTCAATCGACCTCCATTGACCTCGTCTAACAGCTGCTCAAACTTAATTGGTTGATGGATGACATTTTTTCCAGATTGGCGAATGTCCTCAAAGTCTTGGCACCTTGGAAGACGACACCGCATGCATTGCCAACTTTAAAGTCAATCGTACCCCCGGCCTGTGAGAGGAGAGGTCTCCTCACAGTTACCACGTGCTTTTTCACGCGACCACATATGTTGAGTTTGGTTAAAATATCTCATTCCGTTCACAAATTACAGCTTTTTTGGCATCCCTTAGAGATCTATTTTTTTATTTATATATATATATATATATATATATATATATATATATATATATATATATATAATTATTGACAATCAGTGTCCAGAGAATCTGGTTGGACTAGTTAGATTCCGATCGGGACAAAAATCTAGGACTTGTTTTCAAAAGTGGGTTTTTCCAACAATATAAGAAACTTGAGCCTACGCCTGACGGTTTAGGACGGTGTGCTTTTCACGGTCGGCCTGATCACTTTAAGAGGAGAATGCCGATCCTTGGGAATTTGATCAATTACAATAGTGTTTCAGCACGACGCCGTAAGGAACGCACCTTTCCTGTAGCCGTCCAGGCTCTTCTCCATCTGCTTCTGCTTGGCTTTATCAGGAGCGGCTGCGATGACGTCGGCCTCCAGAGGCTTGATCTGAGTCTTGAGGTGGAGCTCCTGCTCGGTCAGGCTCTGTAAGGCACAGGACGGGTTAACAGAAGCCTCACACACACTCACGCCTCACCCCTCGAGGGCCTGATCTGACCTGGATGGTGGCGGAGTACTTCTCCAGCGTGTTCTTCATGTCTCTCAGCTGAGATCGGGCGGTGTGCACCTTCTCCTCCAGCTGCTGCCGCCTCTGCTGCCAGTCCTGCAGCTGGGTCAGCTCCGAGCTCAGGGCGCTCTCCATCTTATCCAGCTGCACACAGTCACACATCTCCAGCTCAGGTCAATCTAAGCACCTGCTGTAAATAACGATGTGCTATTTTCCACAATCAGAGCATATATTATGAAGTTACGAGCGAGAATGTGTCAAAATCAGCTTCTGTATATGATTTACATATGGGTCTTGAGGGGCTTCATGTTCAAAAACTCGCTCAAGTTTAGGAAAAAACACAAAAATTCAGATTTTTGTATTCTACTCATTGAGACCTTTTTTGGGGGATATGACTGTGAAACAGTTTCAGAGGCTGCTGGGTCTTATGGCAGCGTAATAACTTCTGGCCTCAAAGGAATTAGTTATTTTACTAAAAACAACATTTTTCTTTGTGTCAAACTGAAACCAAATCAATTCTTGGGATTTAAGAATCAATATCGTTTATCCCAATGAAATCAATATCACCAACTCAGCCCTAGTGTCCACTAGGCTTGCTACGATAGTCAGTGTTGACGGTGTTCAGAAGCAACACCAGTGACATCACTCGCCCCCACTGTCGATTAGAAAATTTATTTACAAAATAATTTAATTTAGTTAGAGAACAGACACTACAATTAAAAACTGAACGTGTTTGCTTAATAAATCATGAGTCGCAGCAGTCACATCTCATCGATGACGAGAGCGAGGAGCTGACTGACAGATGGTGACGGGAAATCTGCCGTCAAAGCCAAACGTAAAAGAGACCATATTTAAGCAAATTTGTCATTCTACTGTTTTTATTGGTGTGTTTTACGAATAATAACGTTTTGAAGGTGAAACTAAGATGTGCACGGCCAAACGGGTATTCATAATGGTGCGCGTCCACGGCAGAACTGAGACAGCGGTTTTTAGTTCATTCCTATGGGAAGAATTAATTGAAAACACTCGCTCCACATCATTATGAATGCCTATGCGGACGCGCGAGTTTTAGTTTTGCGAAATAAAGCGAAAGTTTTGCTTTTTTAAATAAGCAATTTAAATCCCCCGCTGGTGATCCCGGTATTACCAGTGTCGTTACAGGCTGATTAACCGGTGGGAAAATGTTCCTCCCCGTCACACCCCTAGTGTCCACACAGCTGACAGGTTGGTGAAGGGGTCAAAAGCCCGTTATTAAATGTTTAGGTGTGAGTGCTTCTAGTCTGACCTGCTCCTGAGTGACATCAGCGCAGACGGAGGAGCCCATCCGGCCCTTCATCACACGCCCTCCTCCTCCGGTCATGGTGCCTGAGGACATCACACACACGAGACATCACATGACCTGCGCAACTTGAAGAAACCATCACAGAAATATTGGTGCGTTCAAGCTCTCTCGTAAAGATCATGAAGCAAAGCACACCTGATGCACATTTATTTTACTTTTAAATTTTCTAGAACTAGTTTAAGAACCTTTTTGTGCTTTTTAAAGCGTTTCACACTTTTTCCAGCACTTCTAAATATGATCCAATTTTAATGTGATGATTTGTAAACTAACACTTTGTGTCAAACTTTTACTTTTAAAAAAGACGTGGAATTTCCACTATAACCGGTAGATGGCGGCAGAGGAGCACTTTGTGACTTTTCTCACTTTCCCCCCATATATTAGACAGTGAAAATAGATAATTAGTCAATAAGTCTCATGAAAAAAAAAAACCTTCTTTAAATTGTGACTGAATTACACAGAAAGCCGGTAAAGCCGCTTCTTTTGTAATCCCTGAAGCGGTCGGTCATTTAATAAGAGTAGAATATAAAACATTTTCCCTGTAAAAATTTGTTTTATTTTGCATGTTACTGTTGTCAGTCAAAGTTAATTTGATCTACATCTCAATTCAAGTTCAGTGTTTTACTGTCACATTTACAATAAATAAACGTATAATACTATTGTTTTGCATTAATAATTGCATTTACTAATAATATTACGATTAAATTATTTTTATTAACATTGTTTTATTTTGGGTAGTGGTGTAACTTTGCTTTTCATTTATCACTTTAAGCTCACTTTAAAATTTTACTAGCCTATCTGATAAAGACATTAAAAACAAGTGAACAGTCAGTAATAAAATAAGAACAAATACACAAATTACAAGCAGAGATGAAACTAAAAGTCTAACAGTAGTATTCAGGTACAGAAATTAATAATAAAGCCTACATATAAAACACTATTTGCTCACTGTAGAAATTAAAAATAGTTTCATCTTTGTTAAAGCTTTTTTTTAATTAACATTAATGACAACATTTTCGCCTCTTCTTCGGCATCTTAAAATTGTTTGAATGTGTAATTTAGGCAAGACAAAACACGTCCAAATGATAAACCTTCACTCTATGACGGTTGGATTGATCAGTTAATCCGCGAGTCACATGCGTGCCGAACCGCGGGAAGCTGATCCGTACGGGTCACGATTGCACCTCTACATAACAGATTGATCACCAGTTCCACACACTCTGGGGTGTAGATATCCTACGATGATGACGGATCAGTGTCGGATCGAGTGGGCTGATGGTCAGGATGTGTGTGTGTGTGTGTGTGTTCTCACCGGCCTGCTCGATGACCTGGCCCTGCAGCGTGACCACCCTCCAGCGCTTGTTCTTCTGGAAAGCCACTCGCGTGGCCTGCTCCAGGTCTGTGGCCACCAGCGTGTCCCTGAGGGCGAAGTAGAAGGCCGGGCGCACGCTCTCGTCCTTCACGCGCACCATGTCAAACAGGCGAGGGATGTTGTCCGGGGTGGAGATGGAGCCCATGCTCTGCTGCCACACTTTCATCTGCACAACAACACATCATCAGGAGTCAGGACTACACATGATGAAGGGGTTCTGCAAGGCAACGTGTGTCTGATATACTGGCACATGTTAGTCACGAGGTTTAGAAGGAACAGCTCAGCCACACGTCAATTCTCCCACCTTGTCCAGACCGATGAAAGTGGCCACACCGATGTTCTGGGCCTTCAGAAACGTGACACACTTCTGCGCCGTGTCGATGGTGTCCACTAAAATATTATCCAGCGAGCCACAGCTGGAGGAGATGGCGACGTCATACTTCTCATCAATGGCCCCCAGATCACCCTGTGTCGAGACACCGGCAGGTTTAACAGCAGAAAACGATTAGTTTTAAATTAACACCCGCCAAATAGTAGTGTAAACACTGTTCCTTTAAGTTTGAACTCGCAAGCTATGCTTCCAACGGCGTCTCTAGGAACATCTAGTGCCTTCGCTATCTTTTTGTATCCAGTTCCTTGTTTGTGAAGGGCGATGAAATCTTCTCTTAACTTTTTAGACCATTCTTTTGACTTGGCCATATTTCTAACTTGCAGTCAAACGTGACACTTAACAAAACCTAACCTATTTCATGTGTTCTAGCTCAAGCACACCTGGTGCAACTAATGAAGCCCTTGATTAGTGAGACAACACCTGTTTTGCAGATGTGTGCTGTTGTGAGGGATTATACTCAGGGGTTGAATAATTTTGAAGTCATTAAAAGTTGCATTTTTTGTTAAATTTTGGGAAACCACTTTCAATTTCAGCCATTTCAATTAGGGCTGTCACTTTTTATTCGATATTCAAATATGCATTCGAACATGACGTGAAATATCTGTAATCGAACTATAAATAAACTATCCGGTTTTTAAAGTGTCATGTTTAGCTCATTTTTTGGAGTCTATGATTAGACCATTTGTTTTTTTATTTAATTGTTTGCCATCTCATCCAGTAAGGCGCACTAAACGTATTGTAGCCTCGGCCCATGACCAAATCAAGCGAATAATAGCCAATAGCCTCCCTGTTTTGAAAATGGAAGATAACGCACAGAACGGCCAACCTGAGCGGACAATTAAGACTCCAATTCATCTAAAAAGTAGTATCTGGAAATATTTCGGGTTCTACACCGAGATACCACTTCTGTCAACATTGACGCGCAAATACCTGTGTGTGCCAGGCACTTGCGCGCGCTCCGAGCACGTGTTCTCCACCGCGGGGAACATCGTCAATAAACAGAGAGCCGCACTTGATCAGATCAAGTTGATAGATTGGTGTTTCTAGCAAACAATGTTAAGAAATGAATGAGGCTAGCTAGGCTGTAGGCCTTACTCCTGCTGCTGTTTAAGCTGTTATTGTTTGTGCCGTGCTGTTCCGATTCTGTTTTTTTTCCATGTAGCCTAATTTTGTGATTGGCTATGCATAGTGGCACTTCATATAGATTAAGTTGATAACCTGCTGTTTAAAACATTAAGTCAAAAAAATAAAAAATTCAGACAGGCCTGAGTCCTGTTTATGACTGTCAGACTGTTAATAAATTTGTGATTGAATCTCCGTTACGGTGTTTTTTTTTGTTTTGTTTTGTGTGTGTGTGTGTGTGTGTGTGTGTGTGTGTGTGGGGGGGCGGCTCGTAGATATTCGAATATATTTGAATACATTGCTTGATATTTGATAACCGTTCGAATTTGATTTCTCAAAAGTGACAGCCCTAATTTAAATTACTTTTGTTTGATTTGTTCATTGCAAACGGCTGAAAGCCTGCACAATTTACCAATAAACCTGATTTGCAATGGGGGTTGAATAATTTCGATTGCAACTGTATTTATTTATATATAACCTGTGACAGTTCATCTGGTTAATTTCTTCTTTTTTGTCTGTGGCTAGTAGAAGTTCTGAGTTGCCGGTAGCTTAATTGAGTAGCCAAATTGGGCGGCGAGTGAAAAAGTTCAAACCCTGGCTGGCTGAGGTGAAAGCGAGTGCACGTACCAGGCGTCCCAGGATGCCCGTGATCTTGCCCGAGCGCTTCTGCTGCATGAGGGCGTCCAGCACTTTGCTGCGGCTGCGGTTGCTGGACAGAGAGCTCTTGGCTTCAGACACCTTCTGTCTCAGGTCCCCAACCTGCGCTCGCTTCTGCCGGTCCTGCTCCGAGATCTGCTCCAGCTCCTGCTCGTCCTGAAACACACACACACACACACACACACACAGCTTCAGTTCACAATCAAAGCCACGTAGATCCATCGCATCCACCGGTTTTCTGCATCCGTCTCATCAGCTTTTCTAGGGTTGATCACAAAACACTTACAAGTCACTAGTGTTGTGTCACGATAACAAAATTATGACTTTATAAAAAATTATAATACAATACCAGACAAAAATATTTTTTTTACAAATTAATTTTAAAAGTCTAAAAACTCACTTGACCAGCATGTTCCCGCCCTGCTTTATGACCATTCCCTCCCCTTTATTAAATAAAATAATTATTATTACATGCCAGTGTGTACGTCCATACAGAGATGTTTGCAACATTGACATTGTGAAATGTTAGCGAATGTTAATTCTGAACAGGTTAGGATGTACAAAATCTTATTTCAAGTAATTTAATATTTTCAAAAAAGTAATTATATAATTACAATATAGATCATTTTACTTTATCTTTGTTATTAAAAATGAGAAACAATGAGAAATAAATAAACAGTGCTTAATTAGTTTTTTGAACGTTAGTTAAAAATAGCTACTATAGCTGAAAAAATTAAGTTTTCAATAAAGTTTAACTACTGATTCTTAATAAACAGATTACATTCAGTCAAGCATTGGCTGATTGATAGCCTATTTTTCTGTTGTTGTTTGATTAACATTAATCACACAGAATATTAGCTGGTCCGGCCCTGTAAGACCTGCACGTAATACACTGGAACACATAAGATTACTTTCTACAAACGGTTTCATTCACTAAAGACTAACCCGACAGCGTTTACATGAAGACTCGCCAGGATGTTCATTTTTACATAGAATTTCGACTATTCAAACCTAATAATCCACGAAAGAGAACTGAAGTGGCGATCGCATGCTGTGTGAAATAGGGCTGGGAATCGCTGGGTACTTCACGATACGATACGAGATGCGATACATTGTTCACGATACCGATAATATCACGATATGGCGATACTGCGATAATCGATATATTATCAGTAATAACTCACAATATATCATGGTTTAAGAAATACAAATATTTTTTTGTAATTAGGAAAATGGATCTCCATTATTTTTTTGGGATGAAACACAATAACAAAAACAACTTGTGTCTTATCAGTTGCAACAAAACAGTCACAGACACTATTTTAGTGTAACATTGCTGCAATCAGTAGTAATAAAAATGTTTACGTCGAGCCAGTACAAACAACGGCTTTCTCACAGAGCTGCGGGTGATGCCGCGTGAGGTGTCTGTGCATGTAGTCGTGTTTCCCGTCTAGTGGACTTTTGCAAAGCCAGACATCCCAAGTCTCCTGGAAGTTCCGGGAGTCTCCCGCATATTGATAGCGTCTCCCTGATGTCCGCAAATTAGTTCTAATCTCCCGGAATCTAGAGCGCGCATGCGAGACAGAACATACTGCGCGCATAACATACACATAGCACACGCACGACAGATAGGGAGAGAGCGAGAGACCTTGCGTGTGTGCCTCATGAAAGCTAGCTAGTCAAATCCAGTCAACTCGGATAATGAATAGAGCGTTTTATAACGGCTTTTAAGATCGATACTTGGCAAGAGCGCATCGAGAATCGATCGCGGGAGTAAATATCGTGAGATATCGCCATATCGATATTTTGGCGCACCCCTAGTGTGAAAGGTGTGTGTGCTTCAGGTCTGAGCACATCCAGCGCTTTATTTCCTCAAGCATGTGTCTTTGTCACGCGATGCGTGTATATATTTCACTGTTCTGCTTCCGTTGTTTAGTGAATGTAAACACACACATCGACACAAATAAAGAAATACTGCTCTTTTTATTTAGACTGCCGTCACTCTTAAAGTACCAGTACTAATAAACTTTCATTTCATACCATTATTAATCGCAGGGTATGGCGATATCTTTCTAGTACCGGTATATCGTGCAATCACTTTCACTCGAGCGTCACCTTCTTGAGCTGCTCCTCACACTGGGGTATCTTGACGTGCAGGTCCTTGATGGCGGCCCTCCTCTCTCTCAGCGTGGTCACAGTCTCCTGCAGTGCGCTCTGGGCCTGGCCGAGTCTGCTGACCGCCGTGTTGTGCTGACTCAGGTAGAGGTCCAGCTCAGACTGGGCCACGTCCATCCGCGAGCGCGTCTCGTTCACCGCCTTGCTCAGCTCCAGCAGCTCCTGCTCCTTCTTCTGCAGGGACACCACACACAAGCAGCAAACTTTCAGAACGGGCTGCGCTTCACTAAAGCATCGTTAGACAACTACGGTCACAAGTTCTGTCGTTATCAGCACAGCTCAAAGAGTCAGTTTCCTGAAACATTCGCTAACAGCATCGCAAAGTTGTGTGTTTGCTTCTAACCACAGGTCGAGAGCTGTCTTTCAGAGTTTCTTGTAAGCTAAATCTCCTGACGTCGCTCACGTACCCCTCCCGCACGTGTGCGCTGTGTGCATGTTTACTGCATGAGAGGTAGAGTACCTGCTTGTCGTCCTGTAGGCCGCTGGTCTCCTCCTTCAGGCTCTCCAGCACCAGCGCCAGCTTCTGCTCCTCCTTCAGCTTCTGCTCCTCCAGCTGCTGCTTCTGCTCAGACGCCTCGCTGATGATGCCCTCACTGCTGGCGGGAACACTCCTCAGCTCCTGCAGCTGCACACACACACACACACACACACACACCTGTCAACACCTGACTGCTGACTGCGTACACACGGCACATCGGCACGGTTCAGATCCAGTGTGTGTGTCCATCTGCACTTTTCTTCTGCATTGGTTTCGATGGCAATTACGTTGTGTTGGAAGGCATACGCCAAAAACGATGTGTCTTCTGAAACGTAGGCTGGTATAAGCGGCTTTATTCCTGCTGTCGTCTCCGCCGGTTTCAAAACATGTCTCTGTTATATTGTCATTTTCTGATCGTTCGGCACTTTAACAACACAGCATTATTTTGGCAGAGACTTTCAACATGTTTCCTAGAACAACGCCTGACGTTTACATTTTATGCGCTTGAGAAAGTCACATAAACCCTGCGAAATCCGATCAGAGCGGCCAGATAGGGACGGATTTCAAACCACATATGAATGTAACTTTAAACAGATTTGTAAAGATCGAATTTCATGCGATTTTTAACCGTTTACACTATCTAAATCTGATTGTAGGGGTGGGCGGCATGACCAAAATTCACAGTATGACTTTTTTTTTTTCACGGTAACTATATATTTCATCGATAGTTATAAAATGTAGTTATTCTCAAAAAAAAAAAGAAAAAAAAAAAGGGCTTTGTATAATAAATAAACACAAATACTTCAAAAAGTACTTCACTTTGTTTGATTTTTCTTTTTCTTGGTAAATTATTTATTTGGTAAACTATTTTTATAGCTAAATATAGTAAACAAAACACTCATCAACTTTTCACCTGGAGCTTTAAATCAAGAGCAGTTCAGGTTCAGAAGTGACTAGAAGCAGCAGTATTAAACCGAACAGCAGCTACTGTTAGGGTTGTCACTTTTGTGAAAAAATCCTGTTCGATTTTTGAGACATAAGTGTTCATTGAATCGATTGTAAAATAATTTTCTATGTCTAAAGACGTTTCCATTTTCGCCAAATACAGGCAAATCCACTAGGGCTGGACCAGAATATTCGAATATTCGTTCGGTGGGTTGGTATTCGATTTGAAAATGTGACATTCGGATATTCGTTTTTTTTTTTTTTTTTTTTTTTGCAAACCTGGCATCCCCCTCGAAACGGTTCTCATTCGCGCTTGTATATGTTTTACACTATAGAATCTGGTGAAATACAATACTTTACATATAAATTCGTTATAGCTACTTAATAAATAGATATTTGCTTCTTCTTGGACTACTAAAAGTGTTCCTGCAACGGGAGTATTCTCTAGAGCGCAGAACAGCAGAGTTTGTATGGACAGATGTGAATGCCTGAGCTTGTATTTTGGGTTAAGCTGCATTGCTTTGACATTGTGGAAAATAGAATAATAGAAACAAAATATATTAAAATGTATGTAGTATTAAAATATATAAATGTATGTATTAGTGTGTTTTATATAACTACAGTGTCCGTTCTCGGAGCATATAAGATATTAGACAGCATATCGGTGTCCGTTCTCTGCTCGCGCGAGGCGCGCAGCTTCTTTAAACATCTACCCTACGTTGTCAGTAATTTGTTAGTGAGACTATTAGACTAGCCTACCTTATTAGAAATATTGCATAAGTTACAGACCTGTGCGTGTTTTATATCACTAGTGCAAAGCAGTGTCCGTTCTCGGAGCATACAAGCTCTGCTCGCGTGAGGCGCTGCTTCCCGCTCGCGCTGTCTGTGTAGTTTATTAAAAATGTATTAATTCTGAACGTGTCGCGTCTCGCCTGTCTATCTATATTGCACCAAATACACTGCACTTCCTTGTGAAGTCGTTTGGATGAACGGTTCTCGAAATAATAATCATGCGCTGATGATGATCATGCGCATTTTACATGCGCTGCAAGAGACACGCACACTTGCACACACACGCACATTTGCACACACGACAGGCAAGGTCTCTCCCTCTCTTTGTCGTGCGTGCGTTACACGGTTTGGAGCTCGCGAGCAGCTAAATTCCAGGAGATTTGAACTAATTTGCGGGCATCAGGGAGCCGCTATCAATATGCGGGAGACTTGGGATGTCTGAGACATAGAGATTCCGAAGCTTCGAATATTCGATGTTTATTCCTACCGAAGCTTCGAAGCTCAAAAAATGGTATTCGGACCAGCCCTAAAATCCACGGACATCTAACAGGCATTAGGACGAACGTAAAGAGGGCGCTTGAGACGCGCACAAGTCAGCAATATTTCTGATGATTTATTGGCGTGAAGTTTCGTGCACAATGACAAACAGGAGTGCAACATTCAGGGATTGAAATGAACACCCTCCAACCCGCCAAATGCGGGTAAAAATTAACTTGGGCGGGTAACGCTGTCAAATAACTAACCAATCAGGCGTGTTTCTACGTTCACTCACTTACCTGGGGAAGTTCGTGTAAGCCAAATCTGCACGGATTCAGCGCAAATACGCAACTCGTGAGTCCTCATGATATATTAAATACAGCGTATTGCTCGGGATCTGCGCATTTCTGGCTTACTTGAACACACACACACACACACGTCACTTGGCAACAAATACGGCGCGCTTGTTCACTTGCATTGAAGTAATAGCGAATATTAAAAAGCATTTGGTTAACAGAAAAGACATTATTTTCCAACATCCTACATGTTCTGTGTACTGTATTGATCTGTCCACCTAAAACACTTTTTTGGTAAAAAAAAAAGAAAAAAAAAAGAAAAAAAAAAAAAGGCCGTTAAAATCAAATCCACATTTTCGTTTTCGAAACTTGTGTTGGTTGGTCCGATCGATTGTGCAATCGATTTTCGAGAGTAAAGTGACAGCCCTATGCTACGGTTAGTGTTGAGTAAGTAGTTTAAATCATACACACCTGTAACTGCGTCATTATATGACCATAGCCCGGTGAACACCGACACACTCCCTCTCAGTGCGTGTCAGTAAAATGTGCTTGATTCCATACGTGATTATAACTTGACACTCAAATGAACCCAAGGAAGATTTTATCGGCTGGTTCAGTGGCCGATCGTTTGGAGTTAGAAATATATAACTCGCGCTGCATATTTAGTAATTTTGCCTCAGATACAGGATTATACATTCGCTCAGGGTGTTTATTACCACGGCAACCGCTCACGTGTCATGCTGAATGCGATCTTCATGTTTAAAAAGTAACTACACTTAAGAGACAGAAAGATTCAGAGAACTATACATTATTTAAGGTTATTTATATTTGTTACGTACGATATTGATATATGAACTGATGTTGTTGAGTAAGCTTCATGCTTTCCCCGTGTTGAACGTGCACTCCTCTAAACTGTAGCTGCACAACAACCCCTTAGAAAACCTTTGTGGATCCTCTTGATCTGCTTTCTCCATTTCTTTGACAAATGTCTCAGTCTCACGCATGCTGCACTGAGTTAACCATGCCCACTTATTTACATGTTGCGGTATACAGGGAATAAAAAAAAATCTGTTACGGGTGACATTTTCTACCGCGGTAACCCTACCGTCATACCGCACAGCCTTATCTGATTGGATTAGGACTGAGTCTGACCGAGAGCCGCGGTCACGAGAGCAGCTGATTCGCTGAGGACTGGTGTGTGTGTGTGTGTGTGTGTGTGTGTGTGTGTGTGTGTGTGTGTCGCTTGCGGGAGCACTGATCTCACCTTCTCCTTGTCTTTCTGAAGCTGTTTCTGCAGTTTCTTGGATTTGCTCTTGGTGTGTTTGAGCTTCTCGCGCACCTCCACGTCCTGCAGGTCCAGCTGGGTAAACTTCTCCTTCTGGCTCTCTATGAACTTGGTCAACTTGGTCAATTTCCTTTCAGAGGAAAAACAACATAAGCTCTACGCCAAGCGGCAACATCCTAATCTGATAAATGAAGCCTCCCTGGAAGTGCGAAACACTGCAGTACATGTAAACTCCGCTGGGGCCGGTCCCAGAAGAGAGCAAATGTCCATAGACCCCATGTTAAAATGCCAGTTTTCACAGCATAAATTCATGTTTTTACAGGTTGGTCACATGGACTTTTATTGTATTTTTCGATAGGTTGCGAGTGCCTGACAACTGTGAGGGGCTGAATTTTTAGATCGTATTTAGATATAAAATGTAAGACAAATAAGGGCGTGGTTAACTTTGATTGACAGCTGATAACGGGCTGCGCCGAGTGGAATTCCTGAAATGTGACATCTCGGCCATGATCTGACCCAACAAATCATACCACCTCTGTGTCCTTTCTGAAAAGATTTTCCAAGATGGCGCCACCCATACCCCCATAAACGCCTCAAAACCGCTCTTCAGAAAGTCTATGGGTGACGTCACAGACGCTATGTCCATATTTTTTACAGTCTATGCTCTATGCACAGCTTGGAAATAGAATCGCACTTGGCTAGTACATTTCTTTGATGACTCGCCAGACTGATGTACCATTTATATATTTACAGGGCTTGAACTTCGGTGTGGGTATTGCGCATCATTTTAATCATTCCCGCAGGTCTTGCGTTTATAATGCGGGAAATTCCCGCAAACATACATTCAATATAGAATGTAGGCTGTACATGAGTAAATTTAACCTAACAGATTATAAAATCAAATCAGTCATTTAAAAACTTTCTGCGAGACTTAATTTCACAAACAGCGTGAGTGATTCAGCGTTTCCACCAATGCCACGTCTTCTCTGTCTCTCAAAATGTGTTGCACAAAGCAAGCCAATCGCGCTGCAGCTGCAGACGGCGACTCTAGACTCTCGCGTTTCAGGAGTCGGGACATTTGATGGAAATGCCACTTGCACAATCGGGCCATTGCATCGTCACTAAGGTTTATAATTTGTGCGTCTTTTTAAATCTTACCCATTTAAACATTCAAGCGATTTTAAAACGCATAACACGCTAAAACGCATAAAACGCTTTAACGGTCTAAAGCACACAACATTGTCTAATTCCGGCCTTGGGGAGTATCCTCCTCTCAAACACAATCTGTTATGTCTTAAATAAAAAAAATGCAAAAAGAAAATGCATGTGACACTATAATGAAAACAGTATGGGCCGTTCACGTTACGTCTTTTGCGCGCTCAAGTTCGGTATTTATTCTTTGCTGAAATGTCTTCGTCTTCATGGAGAGCATGGCTCATGATTGCTCAGCAACGAGGAGCCCTTTTTAAAAGAGGAGAAAGTGGCGTGGACATGGGAACGGCCCCGTAATGGATCCGTGCACTAGCTCTTAAAGTGAGAATAGCCTAAAGTGTGCCTGTCATATAAAACAACAAAAGATAGCATTAATTGTAAGGAATCAGGATTAATATGCATTCAAATTATGCAGGACTAAAAGACTATTCCGTGTTATTTTACATTTGATTTGTTTCCGTTTCTGTAGTATTTCTGAATACTAGTGTTAGACCTAAACTTTTCTCTGTTTATTTCATTGTGCTATTTTTTCTTTTCAATTTAATTCAAAGATTGAAATCAAGCTTCCTTTTGTTGTGCACATTTAAAAATTACCCCATTGTAAAAACACAAATACAATGAGTGAGCAAACATTTTGGTAAACGTAATTTTTAAAAATTGTCTTAAAAAAAAACTCCCCCATCAAATTAAAAATTCCTCCCATAAGAATCACCTACAGGGGGATTTCCCCCCTATTTTCCGAAACGAAATTCAGGCCCTGATTTATAAATTATGTCATTAAAGTCATTGTAACTAAACTTAGGACTGGTGGTGGTGCTTAAGAAATTTTTGGTCACTCAGGGTTTCTGTAAAAAACAAATAGATAATAGTAATTATTATTAAAATATATAATAATACTACTACTAATTCTACTACGAATAACAGTAAGTACTAAGGATTGATGAGCTGAATTTATAAGCCATGGCATTTAGTCGCATTTGTGAGTAATTTGCTTGGGTTGTGAGCCTGACCTCTGAGCAGTGGGCGGCACCAGTAACGGTGTACATGCTAAACGGCTAATCATCGCTAGTTTCAGGGGAATGTAAAGGCTCCTCACTTCTCCACACCCTTCAGCTCCTCATTCTTGGTCTTCACTTCTTGTGTGAGCTGGCTGCTTCTGTCGCTCAGCTCCTTCGTGTCCTCCTGAATCTGCTGTTTCTCCGCTTCCTTCACTGACGCACGCTTCTGTAGATCATGCCTGTGCACACACAAACACAGGTGACACCGCTACACAATCTGCTGACAGCACTGAGCAGTGTTTCCACAGGAGTCTGTGCTACACTGGAGGAAAATACTGTACATTTCCAAGTTGAAGTCAGTCATCAATCTGGTGCACTGAGATCAGAATGAAGACTCATGTTCAGTGTGCTAACTAAACACGGGGAAAAGCCAGATCTCGCTGAGATCAGAATGAAGACTCATGTTCAGTGTGCTAAATAAACACGGGGAAAAGCCAGTGAATGGACTTCAGTTTGCCTGAACTTTAAAGGGGACTCAACCCTCTTTAGTTGATATAGTGTCTCAGTCTACAGTACATTCACATTTCATAAGTACATTATTTTACTAGATGCTACATTATGGAAATTACAACACTTTTGTCCTAATTTCTACACTTGCAAGAGATAAGCCCTTGAGCTTCAAATCGATCTAAATTTGCAATGCCTGTAGGATTAAAATGTAATCCTTTTTAATGCCATTTAAGGCCTAATTTTGCGCAAAATCCTTTTAATGCCCTGCGGAAACCCTGTAATTAAACAAAACGACAGGCAACAGACATCAGAGTTGTGCATCTGTGTGTGTGTGTGTGTGTGTGTGTGTGTGTGTGTGTGTGTGTGTGTGTGTGTGTGTGTGTGTGTGTGTGTGTGTGTGTGTGTGTGTTGTCTCTTACACGTAGAACTGGCAGAGGAGGTTCCTCTTCTTGAAGATGTCATTCTCTAAAGTGAGGAACTCCACGGCTTTATTCTTCTCCCCCTCTAGAGCGCTCTTCTCCTTCTCCACCAGCTTCACTCGATTCAGCTGCGCACACACACACACACACCTCAGCAATTAAAGCACTACAACTGACACACCTCAGCAATTACAGCAAAATCACATGATCTTCAGATCTGCTTCAATAAACTGGCTCAAATATATCTGCTAGAGGTGATGTTTTTCCCTCATTCAGAGGATCCATCATTTAGTCCATAAGGCCACAGTTGCGAAGCGAGTTCTAATAGTAGTGTGAACAGGACACATGCTGAGCGCACCTTCTCTCCTCGCTGCTCGTTGAGGAGCTCGACCCGCCGGCACAACACGTTGATGGGCTCTTTGAGCCGGCAGGAGCCGATGATGTCCTCCAGGTACTCCAGCATGCCCTCGTCGTGCTCCGTCTGTCCCTTCGGCTTCATCATGGCGATCTGCTCCACCTCCCCCTGACAACAACAACACACACTCATGCACCTCGTGTACACACAGATACAGTCATAAACACCACTGCATTTATGTGTCAACCTGCTCTTCGGCTCAGTGGACGGGAACATTTTACATGATGACGTGACGCAAAAAACACTTGGGATTTAAAAACACACACAGCAAAACTACACTCAGGCTTTAAATGACCCAACACACCGCTTACATTCCACTGCACAAAGACAGCGAGTGAGCTTTACTTCTACACACAGAAGCGCCTGAATCAGCTGTGATGTTGAGATGAACACAAAAGCATGAATGATGAAGTGAGATGAGGCTCGCTCCTGCCTCACTGAAGCAGCACACACAATACTGGGGCTGACTTTAACACACCAATATTTACGTGCTGCTAAAGCGAGGAAGGAAGAGTGGACCGGTGTTGACCTCTGACCTTTATGGATTGCCCATGTTTTCTACATGGTCGGGTTTATAGCGCATGAGAGGCCCTTAAAACTCTAGAGCAGCAAATGATGGTTTGCACCGTCCCTCGTGTTGAAAACCATGATGCGCTGCTATAGCAGTCCAAGGTGGAGTTTAGCGAGTCCGTGACGAGCGCTAGGCTAACGGTTTCACTAGCACCACCAATATCGGCAGCACTACGCTTCATTCAGGTGGAGATGACAAACTTTATTATCATTCATAATGTAGCAAAGCCTCATAAGGGATAGATTATTTATATTGTGATTGACCTATGTATTATAATGTCTCCATGGTATGTTGTTTCCTATGTGTATTGGCCTTTAACTCCAACGAACTCTCGCGAGACGGAGAATGGGTTTGCGCATAACGCAAGTGTCGTCATCCGAGAGAGGAAGTTTGTAGTATATAGGGAACGAACGTTTCCGGCATAGGGGCGATTGTTTGGACGATCAGATCAAACCCGGGGACTTCGGAGTGGACGCGAGGTTGGGAACGAAAGATGTCGGTGGATTGTTTATCGGTCTCATTGTGGATCTTTCTGGGATTCGATTGAAAAACGGAAGCTGCTCACGGACTTTCCTGCAATGTCGGTGAGACTGATTCAACTTAATAGGCGAATGAATATGCTGGACTGAAAAACGACATGCTCTCATGGCCTCACTTATCTAAAAACACACGCCTGCGGGGTTATGGTGCCTTTGTAAAGTTGTGTAAATCGGTTATATACACTTTGGTGCATGAACGAATTGAGCGTGATACTTTGTCTCCTTTATTCACTTCCTCTAGAAAAAAGATTTATGATTTCTCTTGATGTAAATTTCTCAGTATACAACGGGGAAGTGTTACAATAAATGTCTTAATATTAATCAAACAGCAAAACGAGTGAAAAAAATTGATATTAGGGAGTGAAAATAGCCAATAAGCATCCTACTGTTTACAATGGTACATTTTTTAAAATAAGAGTTTTCCTACATCTTAATTTTTTTTAGTTTTAGGACAATCTTTGAAGGATGAACAGCAAATGTGTTGGTCATCACGTTAAAAATAACATTACATATGATATTATAGTTTTGAAGTGCTGGATAAAGAGGTGTAGTGCTTGTAAGCGTTTGTCTATTTCTGTCACAATAGCGTAGTTATGTTTAGATTTACTAACTGACATTAGCATAAACCCATGGTGATGTTGCTGATCTTTGGACTGAAAGCCTTCTGTGAGTGTTTCCACATCAGCGCTGTTTAATCTGAAATCTGTGGTTTATAACAGATCGGAGTGTTTCTCACTGGATCTCACAGCGATGATGATGTTATTAATTCTGTGGCGAATGCAATGGATTTATTCACTGGATCTCCCAGACTGGATCTATTATTGGTCTGAACTAATAAACGGTCCGTGAAGCATAAATGAGTAGCGCATTTTTATTCCGTCTTCATTTTGTTTGCATTTGCTGCTCGGCAACGTTGTGGTTGCGCCATCACAAATCTTAAATATTTGGTCACACCGGCAGGACAAATGGCGGTTCAAATGTGGCGGGTCACGAGACTCTGGCTGTGTTTACACTACAAGTCTTAAAGCAACACCAAGTAACTTTTCCTCTTCGGTCGCCCTACTGGTTGGAAACGAAATTGTCCATTACCGCTGTCGTAAATAATTTAGCCTAATTTAGCCTAGCGTCGCACGCACGCTCGCTGTTTACCCAGCACCGGCTTTAGAATGAACGATGTCCACAGACAAGGTAGAGTATGTTACATGATTTCATGAAAGGATGATGTATTGCGACATCAGAAACGAAGACAAATTGTAGCTCGTGACGTAAAGCAGTCGAATTTTGTAGTTCTTTTTTGTGGTTGGGTTACTACCCGAACCCCGAAGATACATAGTGCCAGTAAAAGCGATACAGACCCCGTCAGGCGATGGCAGAAGTGCCTTTCACCCTGTTACGAGTTGATGAACCACTGATAAGATTTTGGAAACATTATTTTAAGGTAAAGAATGTTACAAAGTGTTGCTTTAATGCACAGATCCATCTTATGACCAGATCAGAGTACACTCACTATTAGGGCTGGGTATTGTTAGGAATTTCACAATTCGATTCGATTCTTGAGGCTTCGATTCGATTCGATTTCAATTCGATATTGATTTATTAGCTTTGATGTCGATTCAATAATAAGTAAATACACAAGTAATTAGGGCTGTGTATTGGCAAGAATCTGGCGATACGATACGTATCACGATACATGGGTCACGATTCAATATATTGCAATATATTTCGATACTGTGCATAAGGCGATATATTGCGATTTTTTTTTTTTTTAAAGTAGGATTATAATTTTAGAAAAATTATTATTTTTTAAAAAAAAAGACATGATGTGCATAAAAGTCAAACAAGTTTACTTTAGGTAAACAATTCAGTACACAGAAAATCAAACTGCCAGTTTGGGGTTGTGGTTCACAGGTTCTTAGTGAGCAAATTTGTATATGCTCAAGTAGGCCATAATAAAATAAAATACATACCCCTGTCACAATACATAACACATACACATTATGTGTGATGTTATTCATCATTATAATTATGTGTCAATAAAAAAATGCTTGCACTTTTCCTAGTACACAGGGTAGGCTACGTCCAACACGTTTTGTGTTGCAAAAACACGAACACGATTCCTAAAGGAAACATTGAGGAACAAATGTAGCTAAATAGTCAGTTAAAGAAAATACATAGCCCCTGACTGTCTGTGACATCTAGGCTAATACATAACACATAAGGTGCAAACTGAGGTGCAATGTCATTAAAAAAAATGCTTGCACTATTATTAATACACAGGGTACATCCAACACAACATACCGTAAAACTTCAAATAATAGCCGAGTCCCAAATAGACGCATGTCTCTTTTACACGCCTGGTGTGGCAACAGGTTTGGGTAAATAAAGGCCGGTCTCAAATAAGGCCGGGTCTGTTTTGTAGTTTCGGGTTGTATTTAATCTTCTAAAACCCGTCAGATCGTCCGCTTTTTGGCACCGCCAAAGCAAATTTGTGTCCCGCCAAAGCCTTTTTTGATCGGTGAGTGATGTAGAATGACTGCTGCGCAAACGAGCAGAGAGAGAGAGAGCCCCGGCCGCGCGTGCGCGCACTCTTCAAACAACACGCGCGCTGTCTTGCTCATGATTTCTATGGTCTTGCTCTTTCTCCCTCGCGCATATATTAATCAAAATAGGATGACACTAGTGGTGCGTCTCAGCATAGCCATCTAGTGGTAGGGATTTAAACACAACATAAACTGGAACCACGGTCCCATGAATAATTTTGCTTGTAAAAAAAAAAAAAAAAAAAAATCGATATTGCGTTTTGGAAAATCGATACAGTATTGCAAAATAAAATATCGCGATACTCAAGTGTATCGATTTTTTCTTACACCCCTACAAGTAATTAAGTACCTGGGTATATTTTTAAATAATGTGTGCAGTTATTACCAATGTTTAAGTACAAATTAACCCCAGATTGTTTCCTGTCATGGTTTATTTAGTAGAACAAACTGTACAATATTGTACATGTGTTGAATACAAACCACAACTGCAAACAGGTGCTTTATTAACATCCAGGGTTTCCCATACATTCATTAATTTGTGGCGGGCCGCCACAATATCAACGCTGACCGCCACGGATTGATTTTCAGATTTTTAAACTATTTAATATGGGTAAAATTGTATTTTATTGTAGAGCTGCGCGCAGCTTGCTCCCCCCTCCCTCTCTCTCTCACACAAACTGACAACGGAGGCGCGCGCAAATAGCCCCGCCTCCTCTTCGAGCACAGTCTCAAAACAACATGAGCATGCGTTGGAGGACAGATTGTTGCGGTCACTGCGGAGCTTATTTTCCCAGCGAATATTCCAGAATCAATCCGGAGTTGAATGGTTGTAATGAACACTGCTGCAAAACAACTCTGATAAGTTATTCTATGTTAAACGCTGTCGCGTTTCCATTACAGATTCAGGGTTCCCTTTCAAGGCTACGGAACTTCGACATTACGGATGTCGTATATGGGAACTCTCTCTCATCCTTCACTTCCGCTGAAATCTTATTGGCTAACGCCAGCAACGCTGGCCAATTGACACAAATATGCAAATACTGAAACCCCGTTGCAGTATAATGCAAGTGCAGCGTCAATTCCTCCTCAGAATCTCTCTCTTCACGCTCAAATCGTGTGCTAGAAAGCTGATACTACCCTACTTGGATTTTTGCTATCGTTGAAGGTGCACCGGAGATACCTGAACTGTCTCCAGCATCCGATGGCGACCGTCTGCAATCTATGCTCGGGCCCCATAGTGCCCCCCGACCTGCACCTGTTCTGCATCGCGTGCATGGGGCTGGCCCACGCGGAGTCGGCCCTCAGGGATGAAGGGTCCTGCGATATCTGTGCGGACATGCCCCTCCGAGCCCTCAAGGCCAGGCGAGACGAAGCTCGCGCTGCTGCGGGGATTGGGCCTGCTGCCGCCACCGAGCCGCTGGCAGGCCCCCCCAACCGCAGAGTCGAGGTTCGACCCCCGGTGAGTTTTCCGGACCCTTCGTTTCATCCTCCCCGCGACGTTGCTGACTTCGTGTCCTTCGGGGTGAGTGAGGAGGACGACTCTATGTCCTTGTCGGCCTCCGAGAATGACTACGGTGCGGAGCAGGCCGCCCCTCTGGCACCCACGGAAGAGACCCCCGCGGATCTGCAGGAAGAGCTCTTCCGTATCCTCTTGAAGGCCGTCGAGGAACTGGATTTATCCTGGAAGGCTCCCGACGAGCCCTCAAAGAGCAAGTTGGACGCGTGGTTCCTCCAATCGAGCCGCCGTCAGGCCGCTTCGAAAAGGGGAACCCCGTTCTTTCCTGATGTGCACGAGCACGTGGTGAAGTCGTGGGTGGCCCCGCAATCGGCGTGCACCCTCACTTCGACCCAGGCCATGTTCCCCCCCGTGGACGAGGCGGGGGACCACGGCTACCTCCGCATCCCTCCTGTCGAGGAGAGCGTCGCTGCACATCTTTGCCCGTCAGCTCCCGCCCTGGGCTCGGACCGCAGCCTGCCGTCCCGAGCTTGCAGGTTTACGGCTCACCAGGCTAACAAGGCCTACGGCGCCGCGGGGGAGGCGGTTTCTGCACTACACACTATGGCCGTTCTTCAAGTGCTGCAGGCCAAGCGATTGAAATCTCTGGATGGCGCCGCCTCTGTCGACGCTGACGCCATCCGAGACCTCCGTTCGGCAACGGACCTCGCGCTCCTAGCCACGAAGCGCTCGGCCCAGGCGATTGGCCGTTCGATGGGGTATTTGGTGGTCCTCCACAGACACCTATGGCTCACCCTATCGGACGTGCAGGAGGCGGACAGGAAGACGCTGCTAAACGCACCGATCTCCCCTGATGGCCTGTTCGGAGATGCCGTGGAGAAGGTCACCGAGCGGTACGCCGAGACTCAGAAGAAGGCGAAGGCGATGAGTCATGTGATCCCTCGGCGAGCGCCGCCGCCGCCCCCGCCGCAGCGCCCTCGCTCGTCTTCCGCCTCGGGGCGCCAGTCCCAGGCTGCGGCCAGACATCAGCCAGCCTCCCGCCCGGGACCGGATGCCCGTAAAGGCCGACACGGGCAGTGGCAGGGAGCGGGAAGCAAGAGGCCGGCTCAGAGGAGCCCGCGCAGAAAACCCCCCGCGTCCCAGCGAGGCCCAAGCAGTCGTCCTGACCGCTCGGGCAAGAGGAGAGGAGAGCGCACGGATGGCCCCGCTTCCAAGCGGCGCGCTCTAGAGCACGCGGTCCCTCTGCGTTCGGCGAGCGACGCGTGCAGTCATGTTGTGAATGTTGTGTGTTGTTCAATAAAGCAAATTACTTCTTCACAAACAGAGCTTTTTTCTCCTCTTGCACTTCACACTGTGTTACCCGCCCTGTCTTCGAGCAGCGCAGAGTCACGGTCATTAACTATAAAGGCGCCTCGCGGGAAGCGCGAGGTGTCTATCCCCAGCCCTCACATAGCGGCGATGACCGCAGGTCTAGACCGGCCCACACTCAGTCGTTTCCTGACGGCGTGGGAAGCTATTCCGGGCATCTCGCCGTGGGTGCTGAATGTAATTCGACACGGGTACACACTTCAGTTCAAACGCAGACCACCCCGCTTCCGCGGCGTAATCCAGTCGTTAACTTTGCCCCAAAATGCTCATGTACTGAGGCAGGAAGTGTGCAGTTTACTCGACAAGGGAGCGATAGAGCCGGTTCCCCCGAGCGAGCGGGGAAACGGATTCTACAGCCGCTACTTTGTAGTGCCGAAGAAGGGAGGGGGTCTCCGCCCCATACTGGACCTGAGACCCGTCAACAGAGCGCTTCACAAGCGCGCTTTCAGGATGACTACACTGAAACAGATCCTGGCGCAAATTCGCCCCGGGGATTGGTTCGCTTCAGTGGATCTAGAGGACGCTTATTTTCACGTCCAGACAGCGAAGCGCCACAGGCGATTCCTGAGGTTTGCGTTCGAGAATGCGGCGTACCAATACACGGTACTCCCGTTCGGGCTAGCCCTCGCCCCCCGCACTTTTTCGAAATGTGTAGACGCGGCACTTTCACCCCTCAGGTCGAGCGGGATGCGCGTCTTGAACTATCTGGACGACTGGCTGATTCTCGCGCAGTCGAGGGAGACATTGGTCGGCCATGTGGAAGCCCTACTTCGCCATTTGAAAACGCTTGGTTTGAGGGTAAACGTCCAAAAAAGTGTGCTCACACCGAGCCAAACTACCACATTCCTGGGAGTATGCTTGGACTCAGTGAGTATGAAGGCGCGTCTCTCCCCCGAACGAGCGGAGGCTCTGACTTCTTCGCTAGGTCTCTTCAGAGGCTATTGGGGCGGACGGCAGCCGCTTCGTCAGTGTGTCATCTGGGACTGCTACATATGAGACCGCTTCAGCACTGGCTGAAAGCGTGCGTCAACCCGAGCGCGTGGCACTCCGGCCGCAAGCGCATTATGGTCAACCGTGTGTGCGCCCGTGCCCTGGCCCGTGGAAGAACCCGGATCTCTACAGTTCAGGTGTCCCTATGGGTATAGTGACGCGACGCGTGGAGGTCCTGACGGACGCTTCGTCCACCGGGTGGGGAGCGGTCTGTCTGGGCAAGCCCGCCTCCGGTCGGTGGTCGGAGAGGCAGATGGAGTGGCACATAAATCGCTTGGAACTGGAAGCGGTCTCTCTAGCCCGGATATGCTCTCGAGGAACGGGATTCCTCAAGGGGAATGGAGGCTTCACCCCGGGACGGTTCAACTGATATGGGATCGTTTCGGCAGAGCGGAGATCGACCTCTTCGCGACGAGCGAGAACGCGCATTGTCGGATGTTTTTCTCGCTGTCCCGTTCCCCCGGGAGATGGACGCGCTAACTGCGCGATGGCCGAAAGCCCGTCTCTATGCCTTTCCTCCGGTGAAAATTTTGCCCATGGTGTTGTGCAAAATCAGGGAGGAAAAGGCGGCGGTGACTCTAGTGGCCCCGTACTGGCCGAATCAGCCCTGGTTCGCGGACTTGGTGGAGTTACTAACGGAGCAACCGTGGGAAATTCCGCTCAGGAAGGTCCTACTGTCTCAGGCGAGCGGATCGATTTGGCATCCCAGCCCCGGGCTGTGGAGGCTCCATGTGTGGCCGCTGCAGGGACGCTGAGCGGGATCGATGTGCTTCATTCGCGGGTTCAAAATACCATCGCGGAAGCGCGAGCCCCGTCTACCCGGCGCCTGTACACTCTGAAGTGGGGTGTTTTCTCTAAATGGTGTCAGGATATCGGTTTAGACCCAGCGAACTGCTCGGTGTCGGATATTCTACGCTTCCTTCAGTACAGAATGGACGAAGGGAGCCTGCCATCCACCCTGAAGGTATACGTAGCTGCTATTGCTGCATTTCACCCGCCTGTTGATGGACAGTCTATCGGTAGACATGCGTTGGTGACTCGGTTCCTTAAAGGAGCTAGGAGATTATGCCCTGCACGGCCGCCTTCCGTGCCGCCATGGGATTTGACTTTGGTCTTGAAAGCTTTGTCACGGCCGCCCTTTGAACCCTTTGTGTCGATTGCAGTTAAGGAGCTTTCGATTAAAACGGCGCTGCTTCTCGCTCTCGCTTCGGCGAAGCGGGTTGGGGATTTACAGGCTTTCTCTGTCAGCGAAGATTGTATTCGCTTTGGACCCGGAAACTGTAACGTGACTCTTAGACCGAGGCCGGGTTATGTCCCTAAATCGCTCAATACCCCGTTCAGGGCGCAGATTGTTTCTTTGCCTGCCCTGTCTGTTGAGCCATCGACCTCTCTAGGTTCGGATGCTCAAAGTGCTATCTGCCCAGTCAGAGCGCTCCGGGAGTACATCTCTCGCTCGGCTGCTTTCCGAAGCTCGGACCAGCTATTTGTGTGCTTTGGTGGATGCAATAAGGGACGGGGAGTCTCTAAACAGAGGCTTGCTCACTGGATTGTGGACGCTATTGTTTTGGCTTATGACTGTAAGGGACAGGAATGCCCCCTCAATGTTAAGGCCCATTCGACCAGGGCGATCGCCTCTTCGTGGGCCTGGACTAAGGGTATGTCTATTCAGGATTTATGTCTTGCGGCTGGCTGGTCTTCTCAGAATACGTTCGCCAGGTTTTACAAGTTGGATTTACCCTCTGTGGCGTCTCAAGTGCTTTCGGTGAGTTGAATTCTTGCACAGCATTTAGAGCTCTCTGCGCTTTGCTCATGAGTTGTTCTGTGTGCTTATGTGTATTAAGACTGTTGTCACCGCTATGCGTTGGCCTTATTTTACTGTTGTTGTTGCCCTGTTGGTCGTTGCCCTGTTGGTCTACAGTGCAGACTTCCCCCGGTTATACTGCTCGGGATATGCAAATTCTGGCAGTGTTTTGTGAGTTTGTGATTCGTCCCCTTGGACCTATCAGAGGTTAGAGGCTCGCTATTGGCCAGTCTCGTCCTATCACAATGCTGGCATTCTGGGGGGGCGGTGTCGGGGTTTTGTATTGGGTTCTGTTCTGTGGTTTGCTTGCTTCCACGGCGGGATTCTATACAGTTCCCATATACGACATCCGTAATGTCGAAGTTCCGTAGCCTTGAAAGGGAACGTCTCCGGTTACTTTCGTAACCTCGGTTCCCTGAAAGGCAAGGAACGAGACATTACGCTCGCCGCCGTGTTCGCTATTGATTTGGCGTTCTGTTCGATTCTGAGGAGGAATTGACGCTGCACTTGCATTATACTGCAACGGGGTTTCAGTATTTGCATATTTGCGTCAATTGGCCAGCGTTGCTGGCGTTAGCCAATAAGATTTCAGCGGAAGTGAAGGATGAGAGAGAGTTCCCATATACGACATCCGTAATGTCTCGTTCCTTGCCTTTCAGGGAACCGAGGTTACGAAAGTAACCGGAGACGTTTCCCGCAGCACTTTGTAACTAAGGCGGCCGCCTAAGCAACACACGCCTTAACTAACGTTACGTCGTCAAAAAATGTATGAGCGAAGCCTGCCTTGTTACTCGGTCCTGTTTATAGCTTAAATTCTCTGCCCGAGGCAGAACTTGGGCCGATATTACCCGCCGCCATCCTCGGGCCGGGCCCTTGATCTAGAGACGTGCGGCGCGGGACTATATTTGATGGCCGAGTGCGAGCGGTAATGCACTCACTCTGTGTGTGCGGGCTGTGGGAGAATAAATTATTCACAGGACTCCCGCAAATTATGAATATCAATGAATAAAACATTTAAAAACTAATAAATTGTTATTAATCTGTTGCAGAAAAGAACAACTAAACAAAATTGAAACTGGCCAGAGTTTCTATTTGTAACATGTTTCCAGCGTGAGCGATGTAGCCAATCACAGACATATGTGTTGATTTCTTAAACACAACGGCCAATCAGAAGCATTTAAGATAGACTCCCATCACCGCTCAAAACTGACTTTTTGTTCAGTGCTGAATTCTGCATGCTGGCAAATCCTCTGTTTATAACAAACAAAGTGTAGATATTGTGAAATATTCATTGTGTAATCAGCTTCATTGATAATAATAGAGATGTTTGAGATCGCGATGATGTCAGCTTTTAGGGATTATTAACATTCAGTCATCATGGCAAACCATACCATGGAAAAAGTAGCCTATGCTTTTATGTTAAATTAACAGTTGTTTGTAAATTCGTACCTCTGCATTTTGACAATGTTGTTTTACACTTTATTTTGCACTTCATTGTTTTATAGTTGTATAGTGTTTGTTGTTTCAGTTGTTATGTTTTGCACTTTTTAGCACAAATATTTAAAAATATTTGTATAGTTTGTTAAAATTGCACATTGCAAATGTTGTTTTGAAAAGCTGGTTATTTATTAATCTAATTTGTTATTTAAATTTAATATAGTGTTTAATAATTGTTACATTTAGTACAGAGCCTGTAGTCTATCACAAAAACAAGCCCATATGATAGGGCATTGGAATATTTTTTTCAGAAAGGCCCGTAAAAGAAAATGTTCAAACAAAGGGTGCAAAATATGCAACAAGAAGTCAGTGGAGCAGTCATAGAAGTGTAGCAATGGCATAGCAATAGCAATGTCTTTAAGTTATCTGACATTATGTGTCAACACCCCAAAAAAAAAAAAAAAACACACACCACCACACATAGAATCTAATTCTGTGGGAAACACTGACATCTCTAATCTAAAGTGCATGTAACTGCAAGTAGAAACTATATTTATTTCTTCCTATATTCAAGTTCAAAGAAATGTAAACAGAAGCACAAAATGTGCATACTCATAAAACAAAGTGCAACCATAGATATTATAACATTACAAAGTGCTATTTTGTCAACACAATAAATAACACTGAACAGCTGATCAGAGAACCTTTGGCTTATTATATGTAGGATACATTACATACATGTCCATCATATAACTCATATAACATTTTAGTACAATATATAACATGTTAACTCTGAAGCATTTGTTATCAAACTAGTGCAAATGCAGGTTTTTTGAACGTTGCGACATTCGTCTGTTATGGGACAACTTAGTTTGAATAAACGAGCAGACACTGATTGCTTTACGTTTAGGCTATTTAAAATGAACAGCAAGACGACTAGAAGTGAATGTGCTTTCCAATCACACACAGTAAACAAAACCTTAACAAAAAAAACTTTGCAATGAACTGCAATTTAGACAGGCAAACCGCGTGCTTGTGCGGTGACGTACATGCGCGAGCAGATTCGTCTTGAAGTCGCTCATCCTCGGATGCGGTGCCGCGCGCGCGCTATTACAAAAAAGC